>JASANG010000185.1:0-106446 GCA_030248215.1 Enoplolaimus lenunculus
ATGAAGCTAGTTTTTAAGTATTTCATTCATCATCAGGTTTTGCGAGACCACATCGAGACTTTGATCCAGCAATATATTAACAAAATTGAGCTTATGGCAAAAATATTCATTTCGAAATAACAATTATTCAGAAACAATGTTTTCATTATTTAAATGATGATTATGAATACCTTGCCAAAAAATCATAAAGATTCCCATTCCTGCATCTTCGAATTGATGAATAGGAACAGGAATTGCATTTTTGCAGGAATTTCGGCCGGAACGGCATTCCGGTTTAACCGCGATATATGTTTTTATTTGTATGAATACGTGTTGTCTATTTTCAGATACATGTTCATTGAGTATGAAAATCAAAAAACTGCAGATGGTGCACTGAGTGTACTTAGCGGTTACAAATTGGACAAGCAACACACGTTTGTAGTGAACAAATTCAGCGACGTAGACAAGTGAGATTAGTTTTTCTTATTTGCTTAATTGTCTTGCGGAGTATTATTTAAGTATGCGCAAGAATTACGGTAATTGTATTCTTCAATAGGACAGGACAGTTATAGCATGACATATATATGTATGTATGATGGTATTGAAACGTAAGGAATGAATTGTGTGATTAATTTTCTAATCAGAGTGCAACCGGAATTACAATTTACCGGAACCGCTGTCACGAAAAATTTTGAAACGAAATTTGCCTTCGATGGTTTATTTTCGGTGATTGTCAAGGTTTATATATTATATTAATTATATCTATTTAGTTGGATCGTCACTAATTGAACAGTCGAAATAAAAGTTTTTCATTGACAAAGTTAGCAATATTTAAATGATAAATAATTTGCCACAAAACCGAGAAAATTCCGGTTCCTGCATCTTTGAATGCAGGAACAGAACCGGAATAGGAATTGAATTTTACAGGGATTCCGGTGGAACGCTGCTATTTATTGAGTTAAGGTATATCACCTGTCCGAAATATATTTTATAGGTACAAAAAGATTCCGGAAGGTTGGGAAAAACCTCAACCACGGCCTTATAAAGATCCTGTAAGTTGTTTTATGTAAAATTTTTTACTTACGTATGTTTGGGATTTGTAGGTTTAACTTCACGTTCATTTGTTATTTCAATGCCTTTGTGGCAAATTATGAAGAATAAGCTCACCAATAAAAGCACTGGTAGGGCGGGTAAGTGAGAGAACAGAGAGAAAATACTATATATTGGATTGTCTGTTCCAGGGCAACCTCAAATCGTGGCTTGCTGATCCTGATTGCCGTGACCAATTCGTAGTGTTGTATGAAGCTGGTGAAAAAGCTGCCATTTTTCTTAATAATCCGTACGGCGAACCTCTGCTCATGGTCCAAAGAGAGGTATATACCTTTAAACTGGGTTTAGTTTTTAGGAAGGAATTTTATTATATTTTACATGTTTGGTATGACTCATTGCTTCGGGCCATGGTAATTATAAGGGCCTATGCACTGGAACGCAGGAAGTCTTTATTTATTTATTGCTGTATTATACCGTAAAACTTTTAATATATGATATATTCGATACACCATTACATTATTTGAGATGTATTTTATTATCTTTTTACAGAGATGGACATACAGCACAGTGCGCTGGTCGCCACTTGGGACGTACTTAGCAACCTTTCATCCTCACGGCATTGGGTTGTGGTATGGTGAATCGTTTGATCAGATTACAAAGTTCCCACATCAGCACGTGGAGTTTATTGATTTTTCACCGTGTGAAAAGTAAGTCTTCGGTTTTTACACTCGTAGCAATTGCAATTTAGTTGTGTAAGTCTTCGGTTTTTACACTCGTAGCAATTGCAATTTAGTTGTGGTTCCGATTTTGTATGAATTTTTATTTTACTTGTGGAAAACTGTGAGTTTCTGTGTTAGTCGTAATCGTTTGCTTGTACGCGGGTTAACGTTTACAAATATATATATATAAATGTTTTTGTTTTGTTATTAAGTAGTTTGTGGACTATTTTATTATTATGGTTTTGGTTCTTTTTAATTCTTAATTCTGTTGTTATTGCTGTTAGGTATTTCGTAACGTATGCAGTGCCAGATGATCAGTACAGTGAAGTTTCCGACGGGTTGCGTGTATGGAACGTTCGAACCGGGGCGCTCCTGCGTGCGTTCCCTGGTGGCCGTCAAATTGTCTCGATGTGGCCGTATTTTAAATTTAATATGCGACGCCGACCAACATCTTCCGAGCAAAAATATTTTGCACTGGTCAAAGGTGAACATATCAATGTGTACGAGTTACCCGGATGCAATTTGCTCGATAAGAAAGGCGTTGAGATTAGCAATATAAGGTACGATATGGTATGAAGGGGACACTGAAAGTAGGCTTGGGTGATGAAAGTTTCGGAGGGGGTATCACGTAGATTGAGTTCATGGCTAGGAGCTTCATTGCTTATTGTGTGGGACAGCTAGCTAAATTTTCGCTGCTGGAGTGGTGGTGACCGGAATTTTACACTATTCGGTTCCCGTATTTTTACCGGATATGCCGGTATTTGCTGTGTCAATATTTTGGTTTTTAAGAGTCAAACTTCAACTTCTTTGGTGAATTTTTTCCTGCCACGCCAGGACTAATCAGTAAAAACATGGCGTTCGCAAAATGTTACAATTTCACAGAATTTCTTTCAAATGCCGATTAAACGCTTCAATTTAAGCTGTAAAACGGTGCATGTTGAAGCGTTTGCTGACAAATGCTGAAAAAGGTCATATGCGGTAGTAGGGGATAGTATTTCCGGTGAAATTATGCTAAACATTAGTTTTTCGATATCAATTATTTTGTGTTATAATGTTTCGGTTTACAATTCAGTATTTGTTTTGTTTCTGGCTCCGCTTCTGGTGTTTTGTAATTCGGTTTCACTCTGATAACATTTAAATTTCGTTTTTTTATAATTCCGTGTTATATATTGCAGAGATTTCGAATGGTCTCCTACAGACCAACTAATCGTGTACTGGCAAGCTGAAATTGATCAAAATCCAGCTCGTGTTGGAATTATGGCAATTCCTGATAAAAAGGACGTTCGCTCGAAAAATTTGTTCCGTGTTCAAGATGCAAAGATTTACTGGCACGCCGACGGGGATTATTTGTGTGTCAAAGTTGACAGATATACGAGGAAAAAGGTGGACAAAGATGGCGAAGTCACGTATACAGTAGGTTGAATTTTCATGAAATTGGGGCGGAAAATGATTGTGAGAAATGCCTAAAACAGACGCGAATGACGCATTTTAAAAATTTTGAAAATGGCTTGTTTCTAATCTATAATATGTAAAGTGATTTTGACCTGCTTTTACCTCCATTTTGTTAAACCAAAAAGTTCAAGTTATCCAATATGGGATATCTTTTTGTAGTATGTCTGCATAGCGGTTTTTTCTGTAATGATTAAGCGATTTAATAAGTTTATGAATTTTAGGGTCCGAGCTATCAACTCGAAATATTTCATATGCGAGACAAAGAAATACCGAATGACACACTTGAATTAAAAGGTATGTAGAGCACTGTTTCGATACTAAGGGCCTGTTTAGTTTTGAAATGATGTTAGTTAACGTAGTTTAAGTGTTGCATCGCAAAAAATTTCACAATATCAAAGAATAAATTTGTAAAGGAAATCACACGTAATAAACAAAATGGGTTAGCATGTAGTGTCTACATATCAATGTGATTTGTTGCGTAATTTCACGTCTACTGTGTAAAAGCCGCTACCGTGATTAGACCATATTTAACTGTTCTAGTGAAAAATCGTTTATATAAGAGCAATTTTGTTTTGTTTGGTAGCTGCTGCGGCTATGAAAGTCTTATAAAACGACTATTGAAAACACGAAAAGTATTTTGTTGAAATAATCCGCAAAATTTATTATCAAACTAATTATATAATTGAAATTAATTCTGAAAACATCTGAAAAATAAATATTCTAGAGCCCGTGAAGGCGTTTGAATGGGAGCCAAACGGTAACAAATTTATCATTGTTCACGGCGAAATACGAAACAGCGTTAGCATTTACAACGTCAAATCTGGAATTAATTTGTTGAGTAAGCAGATATAGTTTTGACTGTGACGAGTGGGTCATTGGGCTATCTGATTATTGCTATGAAAATCATGTGTGGTTAATTGTCGGCCTATGTCTTTACATTTACTAAATTTGAATAATTGAAAAATTTGTAACTTTTACTAAATTTAAAAATTTGAATGGTGTTTCTTAAATTTGACGTTGATATGAATTTTGGACTAAAACTTTTAGATTTTAGTGCATATTATTTAGAGATGTATTTTAGAAACAATTGAGGCCAAAAATAATTTGAACTCAATTTTTTGGGCTCCAAGCGGTGTGTATTGTCTGGTGACTGGACTGAAAATGTAAGTTCAAAGGTTTACTGTAGTCTATAACTTGAGTGTAAAAATATCTAATTTTTGTCTTGTTCAAGCCAACTGTGGAAGCGATAAAAAGTAGTGTTCTTTTATTTTAAATTTGAAGGTTATCTGATGAAAGATAGACACGTTTTGGTAGATTTAGAGTAAGAACCAAACTTATTCATGGTGATTTACAAAGATTATGAAACTGGCTAGCTGCTTGGTAACAGTCGTCATCCATATTTTAAAATTGTGCAGAAGGTTTGTTTGATTGAACCGGGAGGCAAGTTGAGTTTGGAGGTGGGGTTCGGTGATGAGGGGTTCCAGTATACGTATGTATAAAACTGGCAAGTTTTGTATTCTATATTTAGTTGAGGGAATTTGTTAATCTGCCATAGTATTAACCTGTTTTGCAGGAGCCAGTCAGCAGGACCAATGCTATTTCTGGATACAAACGAATGCAACGTACTGCACACTCAAGAGCATACAGGACTTACCGGAGTTGAATGGGATCCTACCGGGCGCTATGTAATGACATCTGTGAGCATGTATGGTGGAAAGGTGAGTAAGTTATGAGTAGTTTACTGTTTTTTAAATGCAAACTAGGTTGCTTGGGCTTAGAGAGCCTACGGCAATGTCAGTCTAAAAGCTCAATTTCTCGTTCGCTCATTAAGCCTTTAAGGCTCAGGAGTGTTCCTGTCTCACAATACGGAGCGGATTAAATCGAAGTCTTTATATATATTTTGCGTTGCACTGGTTTTTTGGAAGAGGTGTAGTGATTTTACGTTTCTGTTTAATATATTATATGTTAACTGTGCTGTATTTAGGGCGATTATGGCTATATCCAATGGAATTTTCAAGGGCAACTGCGGATGCGATGTCCAATGGACAAATTTATTCTGCTACAATGGCGGCCTCGCCCTCCTTCGCTGTTGAGTGATGAAAAGAAACGAGTAAGCGACAAGTTGCCTTTGGTAACATTTCGCTAGAGAGCAGCCTCCTCCCACTCGGCTAAATTCTCACTCGAAAATGAGCCAACATTTGAAGAATCACCCTGATTTGAAATCGTTATACTTATAAAACGAAAAGAGAAAAACATAGGTTATTTCTATCAAAAAGCTTTGAATATTTAGTCCAAATTTGCTAAAAACAAAGAATTGCTAAAAATACCGAAAACTTTGTTATAAATGTCAAATTTTAGCCCCTGATTTTTATCTTAAAGCCTGTTAAACGCACCATCCATTTAACAAATCCCTCTGGTTGATCCCAGAAGCACCCTTAAAAACGCTCGCGCACTCGAGATTCGACTAGCGAAATGTCAGCTGAGGGTTGCGCTATACTTTTCTTTGCAGCGTGGCGCCGCACGTCACAAATAAAAGTAAATTTTAGATGTATTACAGGGTGGCGTCCGCATCTATCTTAAGTTAAATCTGTTAAAAGAACAGAGTTCCTATTTCAGCTAGGATTGCGGTTCACAATAAGTTGCGACTTTCACATTCCGGAGATATGTTTAGTCGGAAGAGATATTATTTAGTTACGTTTCGATTGATATTTATCTTTTCAATGTACAGATCTTTATTGTTGTCTGCATTTTTTCGTTTGATATTTTTTGGTATATTAATCTCTACCACTTGAGTATTGTTTTACGGATTTAAATGTGGTTTGATGGTTTGTATTATTGATATTTTTATTTTGAGGATATCAAAAAGAATATAAAAAAATATTCGGCGATATTTGACGAAAAAGATCGGCAGTCACAGTCACGAACATCAAAGGTTGGTGTGGAAATTTCTTCTATTTTTTGTTTGTTGTAATAGGAGATTGTCGGCATTCTCAAAACGCGTCTACCTGTTATCAGCAGTTGGCGACCGGTCTTGTAATTTTTTAACTTGTAAATTTATTTTGCATAAATTTTATCTTTTCTATAGCGGATCTGTTTTGCAAGTTCGTTTGTTTAAAAATCATGCATTAACAGACATAGTATTCGTATTTTGCTTACAAATCACTCTAATGGTGTAAATCGCGCTGCACAATGGCATTTACTTCTTAAATAGCAATTATTAGCAAGTTTTTGATTTTGCTTAAGGTGGCCATTGCCATCAGTGCAATAAATTACGGAAAGTTGTGATAAATATCGTCCCGTAGTTTGAGTTATTGTTTTATTTTAATTTTTTATAGGAAATATTGGATCGCCGTCGTGATATGATGCGAACGTTTAATAATTGGCGAGAACGGTTGTTACGTATTGTTGATGATGCTGCTGAGCAACGGCTTAAACTTAGGGGTAACTGTGGTTTGTGGTTTTGCGCAGAATAAATCAATGGGTTTTGTAAAGATATGAAGCCATCTTTTTGGTTTGAAGTGTGTATGTATTGAGAGCCAAAAAATAAATATCCTACACCACTCGTTCAATGGAAGTATGCTGTGTTTATAGCTGTAGGGTTGGCGCTGTAATTGTCGTACGGTGCCTAATGGTGGCGCAAGTCAAAAATTTGACAGTATTAGTGGTTTGGATGTGACCGTTTTTTTGTTTCAACGTGAATAAACTTAGAAAACATTTGTACGTGGTGTTTTTTCAGGCGATGCTTTAGACCAAGAAGCAGAAGAAAACGATTTTGACGAAGAAATTGTTGAATTTATGATTGAAGAATACGAAGAACCAGCCGCTGAGTAGTCGCCAAGCCGCAATTTCGATTTTTTAGCTATTCATTCGTTCATTCTTCTGATTATTCATTCATTCATTCTTCATTTTGTTTATTCATCATCCATCGTTTGGTTCATTCATTGATTCATTTTTGGTGTCAAGTTTGAAGCCACAACTTATACTCGCTGTTGGTGGTAGCTGGTAAATCGTATCCGCATTTGTGCCTCCTTGGAAGCTGATTTGTATTACGAGAGACGACATTTTATTCGTTTTCCCTTAACTCATCTGCATTTTCTCTGCATTTGGTGCTCTACAGTCGTGTTTTTGCTATTTCTGCTACTGCTGTTATTAGCGTTCGGTTCGTGTTATTTGGATTGGTTTTGGTTTTTTGTTCAGTGATTTTGTGCAACTTTGTACGTCAAGTTTTGGCAACAGAAAAATTGGCAACAATGCAAATTGCCGCAGCGGAGTTGTGTAACTTGGCGATCGTGAGTTTGCAAGTGAGATTCAACGTTATTCTTATGGCTTCGTTCGTATTTTTGAAGTTTGATAATTATTACAATAAGCCTATTTTCAACAATTGGTTTTGGGGTTACGGTGGCTATTGGGAAAATTGTTTGTGTGGTTATTTTGCCGGCTTGGTGGACCCTTTGGGTGCTGAAAGCGCCTTGGTAGACAGGCATGATGTAGCCAGAGGGTGCTGCTACCGTATGGCAGTTAAATCTGAACTGTCAATATTGGAACATTGCTTGGGGATATACTTCGCAGTCGAAGATATGTTTATTGTTTTGTTGTTAATATTTTTGTGTTGCGATGTTCTGCTAAGCGGTTCTCAGTTTTTGCTGGCTCGACATTTAGCAGCAAATATGTGCTACGATAATAATACTAGTAATAATAAAAATAGCATTAGTAATTATAGTATTACAAATAATAATAATAATAATAATAATAGTAGCAATAACAGTAATAATAAATATTTTTATTATCATACTAAGAATAAATATATCGATGAGAATTTTAATAATGATAGTGATAGTTTTGTTTCATTTTACTATTTGAAACGCAATAGATGTTCGTTTACTTATTATTATTATTATTATTATTATTATTTATATTGTTCTTGTTGGTCATTTTTGTTGTTATACAAGTGTCGGCTACAACTGCGGCAGCGTAATGTTGACACTGGCAAGTGTTGTAGTTATGCCAATCAACGGATATTATTGGTCTTTGCTGGCACAACACCAAGACTCGCCAAAGCCACAATGCTGTTATCGCTGATTATTTTGTTTATTTTAGGATTATTATTTTTGTGGTGGCTACGTGGCTGGATTAGGATATGTTAATGTCAGTTTATTTGTAGTAATTGTGTGTCTTTTGTGCTTTTCAAAATTTAGTTGTTTATGAATATACATTGGTCGCTGAACGTGGCATCGTCGGGGTGTAACAGGTTTTAAAGTATACCGCAAACCAGGGTGGATGCAACCTTTACTAAAATTTAAAGCAACCGGAATTTAAAACAATTACCAGAACCGTAACCTGGATTTAAAAAACTTACCGTTAACAGAATCGAAACCGGGAACTGAATAATACATGCCACCCAAACATTCATTTTAATTTTCTTTTTTTTGCAATATTATTGGTGATATAATCCTCGTTGGAGATAGGTTTTCAGTTTATCGGTAGCAAAATCCGCCTTCGATGGTTTACATCCTGCGATTATCAAGGTTTATTTACTATACTAATAAAATTATTTAATTTTTATCGTCATTTTATAGTAAAATACCTTAATTTCAACCGACCAAAGTTAATACTTGAGTTATAATTCCGGTAAAAATTCACCGCAACCTGAAGGCTAAAAAATGCCGGAACCGAAATTACGGTTGCACCCTGCCGTAAACTAAATAAAAAATCACTTGCCGTTACAAGTTACGTTAAAGGTTTACTCCGGGTTAAATTTAAATAAATAAGCATGCAGCTTATGACAGAAGTCAGAAAAAAACAAAGGGTTTTATTACGAGAATTCGCATGTTTTCTGCGGACATCTTGTTTCTTGATGTGTTATTAGGTGCTCAACGAAAGCTTCAACTATTTCCTATGATTGCTTTCATCCTGCGATATAAGCGTTCAAAAATCATCATTTCTGATGGTTTGTTTTTCTGTATTTGTTTTTGTATTGACAGTATTATGTTTGTTTGTTTGTATCTTTGTGGGTGTAACAAAGAACAGTTTAGTTAAATTTAGTTGTAGATTTTTTAAGGTTTCAAACGAGTAGAACTGTATAGTTTACTGGTAGGTTTATACACTTATCAGTCAGTGTTAAGATTTTTCCGACACCACATTTTATTGAAATATTAATCGGAAAGTAATTATATTCTTTTTATAAAAAGTATTAAGATTTATGATAAAATAGGAATTGATTTTGGCGTGATTTTTCAACGTTAAATGCAGTGGTCGAGCGTTTGAAATAAGCGCAGAAATAACGCGAAATTTGTAGCCACGTTTGGTGTATGTATTTTGTTTTAGCATATTGTTTGTCAGAGATTCGAATATATATGCACGTATGTGTAATAGTTATGTGCATTAGCTGGGTAGCGGCAGAGGGGATGGGCATCAACCGAGGGGGCTGCGGTTCGCAACCGGTGAAAATTTCTGAGTTTAGGAGGTTTGCAGAACGTTTAATAAAGCGTCAGTTGCACTAACCAGTGTTTAGTTACGCCTACAAAAAAGCACAGAGATAAAAACTACCATATAAATAATAAAGACAGGTCAAATATTTAAGACATATTATCGAAAGGAGAGAGTGTGATTAATTCATACAGATCGGTTTTCGAAAAAATGTGAGAAACGTAAAATTAACCGAGGGAGAAATGTTGACGGGGTTGTTTGAACACAGGTGTGCGCTATTGTAGTTTGACAGTACACAATGTTCCATGCGTTTGTTATGAGTTTTGTTTTTGTGTTCTGTTGAGTTTGAATAGTTTATCTTTAATGCAATGATGTCAGTTTGAGCTTATCACGTAAAACATAGACAATAGAATATGTATTCTGAATCTGGTAGAAATTTCTGAATCTGGTAGGAATTGTCTTATGGATATAAAAAAACTGCAGTGCCTTGGTTCACTGAAAAGGACGTTGGATACTTTTACTCTTTTAAGTAGAAGGCCTTCCGTAATCTCAATTGGATTTATTGTATTTATATATTTTTGATGCTTGGAAAAACGTACTGCGAATGAATGCAAAACATGTGAAACATAATATACTTCGGGTTACTAATTTTGTTACTTAGGCAGAATCAGTTATAATTTTTGAGACATAGATTCTACAGTAACATTCTAATTGCTTACAGTTGTACTAATAAATCGCAAAAATTATAACATTCATAGCTAACTTATACGCCCCCAAAAATCCTGGAATCGGCATTGTGACGTAAATGTGTACAGGAGGATGCTTAGCGCTCCATTTTCGCTTTTTCCACTGTGGCCGTGTGAATTTAAAAATCCGTCAGTTTGGTAACGCAATAATCATGGTGATGTTATTTGGGTTATTTTTAATAAATAAAATGAAGTTTTAATGATTTTGAACGATTAGTTTTTTGTTAAAGTAATCAAATTTATGTTTATCTCCCTTAACCGATGTTTTAAAATAGACTGATTTTGGAAAGTTTTTAATATTTTAGGATTCTTAAAACTGCCTGAAATCACTACGGAAATGTGGAAAATTTTGAGTGAAGTCGCAATTTGCGCCATCAACCGCAGAAACGGTCGAAATTTTAGGAAATTTGTTCATCAGG
Source organism: Enoplolaimus lenunculus (assembly GCA_030248215.1). Classification (NCBI taxonomy): domain Eukaryota; kingdom Metazoa; phylum Nematoda; class Enoplea; order Enoplida; family Thoracostomopsidae; genus Enoplolaimus; species Enoplolaimus lenunculus. The sequence continues at coordinate 10,792 of JASANG010000185.1, forward strand.
GTGAAACTAAATATGAAAACAATTGGAGTCAGGAATTCGCTAATTTTATCAATAGCAAATCGTCAATACTTAACACAGCTGCATAGAATAGTTTTATCGTATCGGTTCTGTACAAATTTTGAGGATTTAGGGGAGGACATGTTGGCCCGAAACAGTATAATTTATTTTAAATTATTGCTTGTCAGAAAGAACGGTCCACGTTTTGTCCGGAACCAGAACGGCGGTGCGCATAGTGAGGTATTCACTAAAAGTTTACTCTAAAGCCAAAAAATGTGATTGGATACCACGTCTAAATTTCGAGCGTAGCGCACGAGAAATTTTTTAACTGCTGGGTTATAAAAGTGCTACAAGCGAGGTTGAAACATTTTTAGAAAACCAAACGAGTCCGCCGCAGTTGCTCGGCTTGAAACGAAAATGATGCACTCCATGCTTATGCAAGATTTTAAAAATTTCATGGATGCATCCAGTATTTCCTTTCAAGTTTTAGAATGCCTGATGGATCCATGTTACTTTTAGGGCCGTCCCGGTTTCTAATGGGTGTGTAGAAAAAATTTCGGTAACAGAACAAAGCCAGAGGGTGGCTTGGGGTTTTAGCATCTCTCTAATCCATTATCTATAGCCTTCCATTTAAAAATTCTGGCTAGACGCCTTCTTGCAGCCTTGATGATTTACGCTTAGATTAAGCCTTTCTCACATGAATATTTTCTATTTCCTCCGTTGTAAAAATAATGGAAAATGGCGATCAAAACGAAAGCGATATTGAAATATCTTGCACTTTTTCACGACTGACATGCTGTAAATGGTCGATACGAAATAATAAAATTGAAACTCATCCTAGATGTTAACCCTTTCTCACATGAATATTTGCTATTTCGCCTGAGACATACTTTTATGCTAGGATTCGAACTCCAGTGACTGGAATGGGAGGCGTATAACATCATCACTCAGCTATAGGAGCTAGACACTCGAGCCCGAGGGGGCTCTCACGTCTTGTGGTGATTTAGTACTATGTATACGGGTTGCAATTGTTAAACACGGTGCGATATATATTATTTAACGTATACACAGTGCGCTGAGTTGCCTACAGGCAACTCAATGTGAGAAGGGGTTATAGATAGTGAACTGAAAATTTTTCGCTTAATTTAAATATAGCTAACCGTAAAGCATTTTTCAAAATTATTATCTTTGAGTTAGCTCGCGGTGACCATATATTTGGCTTTCAGTCAAATAACTTGTTTCGTTTTATTTTTACTATTCGTTTGCATCCTGCTACACATACTTTTCGTAGAATTTTCAGTATCAACAATAGCACCAAAAAACATGTGTTATTCATTCCAGTGGATTCTGCTCATACAGTTTCAACTGGTCTACTGGCATACATATTTAACTGTTGTGTTTCTGGTATACGTGTCAATTGTTTACGCTTTGGCTTTTTCCTATGCTGGCTTCATGCTTCTGTTAGTCTATGGTAGGTTCATTAGCCAGGCTTTTTGTATATTTCTAATGGTTTATTTGGGATTTGTGGCGGATCCACGATTGTTCGGTAAAGCGGACGCCTTTTTTGACTGAGAAAATGGTTGACTTATGCTTAATACTTTCTTGTAGAGGGCAATAAACAATTAATTGCAAACTGAACAGTTAATATATACAAACATTGTAGTATAAAAATACACACCTGAACGGGGAATGCCATCAAACTCCTATTGCTCAGTGATGATGGTAAACGCCGCCCGACCGTAAGACTAGTGTTCAAATTCTAGCTGGGTCCACTAAAATACAAAACATTGACGCAGAAATCTCCTAATACGCTGAGGTGGCTATAGATTATAATTACGGTCTATACGCAACCCTCTCATATTTGGTAGAAGAGAAATACTTCCTCTATTGAACCGCCCTGGATTCGGTTCCGGTTGAGTATATGTTTTACTGGAACTGGAAGATTTCCGTAGTCTGTGTAGCAACCGGGACTTCAGACCTTTCTGCTAAAAGCAGCTGCAAAAGCGAGCCTCCACCGCGGGGACCGAACTCTCAGGCTACGGATCGTTAAGCGAACCCTCTACCACTGCGCCACGCAGCTCGCCCCTCCGACTGCCTTTTTCTTCGGCTATATGTGTCGACCGTACGCTGCCAACTAGCATACATACAGTGCATTGCACTATATTGCATGTACACATAACGGATAAGCATGTTACACATGCTTACAAACACTACCAGTCCTGGCGGATTCAGAGGGGGCGGAGGAGGGGCGTACGCCGGCTGTTATGATAAAGTGCCCTCCCTACCTTAAAAATTTTCAAATTTATCTATTGTACAGTAAAGGTAACCAAGTAGCAAGGGGAGGCAATTAGCGGACTCTAATGGGCTATACACCATAAACATGAACCAAAAATGCCATTTTTATCATGGGCATCTGCTTTGCGTTTCCAGTACATGACATAAGAAAATAGTTTATTGTATTTGTTTGTGTAAGTATCCTGCCCAGCCTCGTAGCCAGATTAACCGACGGGCATACAGTGATATCACAGGACTTATACATATGAGGTTGTAACTGTAGAGGGCCATCAGAGGTGCTGTGTAGCCGATATCCAACTCGCCCCCTCTGTCTACGAACCCGATTCCACGTCAGAACTTTTTTACATCAGCCCACAGGTGAATGCCAATCTCTGTCTAACAGTAAACGGTATGATTTTCAAATGCTTTACCGAGTCTTATCATATATTTTAATCAACAGAAATAAATTTTTGAAAAAAACAATCGGTGCCATGCCCTTCATTGCGTTTTCTGGTCACAGGCGCATATAAAAGACAGAGTGATAGCGGAGATATATCCAGCCAATGACGAAATCTCTTCAAATTTAAGAAATAAAAAAGGTTCGGACAGGATTTAGAATCACATTGTAGATCCAATTGGTCGAAAAAGATTTCTATTTATGAGATTGTGCCCTTGTGAATTGAAATTCTGGTTTCGCCTACGCCTGTGTTTATTACAAACGGGCTGTGTTAAGCCGTAACCACTTGAAATTTTAAAATTTATTTACTTTTCGCTTTAGTTGTTTTAGTTTTCAATCAACACGGAATTTTTGAAAAAAAAACTGAGCAAATGTGAGCGTCAGCGGTTTATATTTTAAGTCAAAATACAATAATTTTTTTTTATTTTAAATCGCGTGTTTGGGTGCAATTTGAAACTTTAGTTCGAGTGCGGCTTGTTTTATGTGATTCTCAGGTTTTAACTGATTTAAGGAATAATCAAGTAAGATTACCAAACAAACAGGGTACATTCCCACGTCAGTTTCCGGCTCCGGAATAATATCCAACTCCGGCACCGGTAGAATTTTTGCTGGAGGCTACGGCAATTTTGGTAGTGAAATTTTGCATTGTTTTACAAAATTAATTTGATTTGCACGTTTCGCTTTAACTTTTGGTTCAATTTAGATGAAAAAATTGCCGAAATTTCGTAAAAAAGACGTAAAACCAGAACATTTAGTGGCACCTCACAAGATATTCGCTAAAATAAGCGAAGTAAACATCATTAGGTATAACTACGTAATATCGCCTCACCTCCAGCTTCACTTTCGGCTCAGGTATTTTTCACCTTCGGTTGCACCCTGCAAGCAGAAAGTATGTCCTCGTCGCAACAATGGCGTCCATATACAAGGAACGGTAGAAAAACCGTCTCCAGAGTTTTCGGGCAAATGCAGAAAAAACACATTTTCTGTCATTTTACAATAATCTGCTTGATCCGGTTAAAATTTACAAATTTTCTTTCATTGGGTGAAATCGCTTGCGAAAAAATTTACTTGAAGTTGTTTATACTCATCCGGTAGAACACTTGGCAGCGCTTCCGTCCACGTCTTCTATAAAAGTGTACGAAAGCGAGCATTGTACCCTCTACTTTATTGTCCATCACATTTTGTGTGAACCAACTTACAAGCGATTTTATTGCGTAATTAAATTCTGCTTGTTTTCAGGAAAAGGTATGAAAATTTTTTGAAAATTTTGAAACAATTCTTGTTTACCCGGGTGGGGAACTAAGAGTTACCTGTGGCTACTGTCAGCTGCGCCTGTCACATTTTGTGAAGCAAACTGAGCAATATTTGACGTGTGAATAACGTATTATGGGTAGGTGCAAGTGGGACAATTTCTTAGCATTGGCACAGCCCCGCAACCAGGAATGGGTAACTCGTGGACCCTCTTTCACTCTTCTGCGAACCCGTAGCCAATTCAACTTATTGGGATGACGAAATAATTTAATGAGAGCCATTCGGCGAAATAACAATGTTACAAATTCAGTTAATATTTTTCAAGGGAATAATATTTTGTTAGGGGGTTGAACCACCATTGTTTCCTCTGGCTACGTGTCCGCCTTTGAGCTGGAATTATTTGCAGTAAACAACAGTGGACACTTTGCAAATTGCAAAGCGCCAATCAATGCTTTATTCCACTTTTATATTGTTTTGTTGCAGCCGGTTTGTGTCAGTTTGATGTTTTTCTCATTTGGTTGTGAGAGACCGAGAACCTTGAAAATTTTTAATGTTTGGAGGTTTGATCACTCGAAAACTATCGTTTCTCTTATATTTAAAGGCAAAGGTTATATTTTGGAAAAATGTTGAAATTTGAAAAATGTCTTTGTAAGCCGTTGTTCCAGTTTAAAATTTGTAATTCAGAAAACATTAAATCAATGCTACGTTAAAACGTTTTCATTTCCTTCAGAAATTTTCTCGCCTTTCTATTAATTTCTCGGTGTCAATTGTATTTCAGGTAAAACTTTGATTATTCCTGGACACCTACGGACGGCATTTGTTTTAGTGGACAAAGCAGAGTCCACTAGCACCAGCTCAATGTCCTACGTTTTACAAAGTAAAAGCCTTCTTCGAAATTCGCAAAACGTTTTCGCGGTTTTGTTTTTGTGAATGTGAAAACAAACTGTGGCCAAACTATTTCACATTTTATAGTTGAAACCTCACAGGCAGCTCTGCAATCAGGGTTTTTAACAGATGAGGAAAGAAGATTTTTGCGGGGACTGAAAACTTTGATCAGATCACATCGAATTTCAGTTATGCTGGCGAAATGTTGTTTTTGAATTCGAATTGTAAACGAATTCCGCCGTTTGTTCCTGTGCGAATGCGGTCTTGAGTTAAAGTTATGGATTTGCTCCTGAAAATATCTTTACAAATGCCGATACCAATTGCCGATTTTTATTCTTAAAATATGCTGATGCCCATGCCGAAGCCGATGTCGGTCCAATTTCAATACACGATGCTTAAAGAACAGATAGTATACAATACTGCAGGATTATCAATGCGATCACGGAAATCCTAACAACCATAGAAGATAATGATTTTATGAAAACGGTTCATTTAAATTAATTTTTTTAAATACAAGCGCTACAAGGATAACAGTGCCCCTGATTATATGCACCGATATAAGCCAACAAGCGAAATTGATAGTAATTCCAACTCACTGTTACATGCAAATAGTTTGGCAAAGAATCGGCAATTTATTTGCATTGTCCATGCGGACAGTCGCGAAACGTGCCGATTATTATCGATGTCGATTAATTAGTACATTTCTATCTATAATTATTGAGCGAAGCTCTTTATGTTTTGTACTTTGGGGGTCGAAAGGTGGATGTCCGTCCGTCCGTCTGTCCGTCTGTCCGTCCGAAAAGAATCTCAGGAACGGCTTAACCGATTTTGATAAACTTTTTTTGTTTGAAAGCCAATTATCCTGGGGTGTTAACCTCGCATTGGGGTTTGAAAATTTTAAGCCGTTTATTAGCTACAGGCTAATTTGCATAATTAATTAAGCCTAAATTAGGACTTTCTACATTATTTCACTAATTATTACAGTTAGAAGCAATCCAATTCTAGCATTAAAGGGTTTTTGGGTGCGAGTAATCTGCGTAGACTGTTTACAAACGTCCAAAACCGATAATTGAGCAGTTAGCTAATAGATAATTTACATATTAGCATAGTTTATAACCTAAATTAGGACTTTTTACAATATTTCACTAATTATTAAGGTTAAAAGCAATATAATTTCAGCACTAAAGGGTTTTTTGGTGCGAGGAATTTGAATAAATAGTTTACAAACATCCAAAACGGATAATTGAAGAGTTAGCTAATAGTTAATTTGCATATTAGCTTAATTGACAAGACAAAATTAGGACTTTTTAAATTATTCCAAAAATTATTAGAGTGGCTGAAGGGTTTTTGGGTGCGAGGAATCTGAGAAAATTGCTTACAAACCTCCAAAACCGATAAATGAATAGTTAGCTAACAACTAATTTGCATATTACCTTAATTGCTTACGTGCGTTCGAGCTTCGCTCAATTAATGTAGTCCCACTACGACTGGTTTATATAGTAACACATCGTTGGGTTTATTCTTCAGATTTTTGCCAAAATGTTATCCGCAATCTTTCGCACAAGAGCAGTATTCAGCAGAGCGTGAATAAATGTCAGGTGTCCCTGCATAGAAATTTTCACATTTTGGTGAATAACCGCAAAATATTTTAACTTAGAATATTTTGGAAAAAACGGTTCCTGAAACATTTGTATAATTTTTAAGATAACAGCAAATGCGCCTTTATCTTAAATTATTTTAGCTGCGTTATTAAATATTTTAAATTCTTTAATTAAATGAAATGTTGAATTTGTTTTAATAAAAGTACTCTCATAATCAGATGAAGTTGGAAAGAGAAGTCATATAAAACTGCGGTGTGATTTTGCATTTTTGATGTAACCGATTCGAAACGGCCTGGAATTTCATGATGATGGTAAGTCAAGGATCCGACTCATCAACAGGTTATTTTTACCTGGCATTATCAAATTAGCTCATGTTACTGTCAAGGGATTCCTGTCGTGAAACATAAATACAGTAAGTTTAGGTTTTAGACTTACCCATGGCCTTAGAGTTGGGCTTGGTTTTGAATGTACGCTTACCATAAGTAAAGTTTAAGCTCAAGTTTACGCTTCAGAATAGGGTTAGGCAAATGTTGCGATTTGAAAAGAAACACTTGATTGGCAGTCTAATTTGTATTCCTCATATGATCGTTTGATAATATCTCTTGTAGTTAACATGGGATTGGTAGGCTTTCAAAATAAGACTGAAAATTAACATCAAACTGCTGTTTAGTTTAGGATAAATCTTTTTGATCTTCAACAAAGATTATCATCTCGAACGGAACTTACTTATCGCTAAATTCCAAGTTGAGTGTTTGCTTTGTATGTGAATTAGAACAGTAATTATGTCTGTCGCATTTGGAAACTTAAGTAGACCGCTTGTTTGCTTTAAGCATTTACATATCAGGGTCTGATCATGGCGAAGATAATTCGGCTTCAGAGCCGGGTTGATTTGCCTCTGGAAGATATACCCGCTTTCCTTTAAACTCTTAACGAATTTTGAGCTGTCCGTTTTTAAATTATTTTTTAAATTTTGTTTGTCGCGCAATGAATTTTGTAAAAAATGTTTATGTTTTCGCTGTGGTCACAAAGTTTCGCATCGCTGTTTTGCACAGTTTTGAAAACACGTTTTTTTCATAGCAAAATTTGCAGATTTTGTTGAATAACAGTGTTATGTTTTAATATGTAAGTTGTTGTTGGACTCTTGGAGTGTTTTGTATGCAACTAAAATTGATACAAGCTCAACATAACAGAGGGGATAATTAAACTTTATATGGACATCTGAGAATTTCGCATAATTTTTAAGCGGGGCTTAAGCTTTTACTCGTCAAGGTTTTGTAGACCATGGGTTACGGGCACTGATATATTATTAGTCCAAAGACAGTCGTTAGTGCGTACTTTAGAAGGCGTAGCAAATACTGTAGTAACCTGAATTAGAGAAAGAGGATAATAAGAGAGGGTATTCATTTTGAGTCCCAATCAATAGGAATAAACCCTAATTTGAGTCCATAAATGTCAATTGTCCCTAACTGTAGTGCATAGATAACTCCAGACCCGAATAAAGTTGAGTGCGAACATCAAAGCATACTTAGGTTTTGAAAGTACATTCCTATGTATAACCTATTATCGCTCAGTCTTTTGATACAAGACAAATATACGTCAGTAACGATGAGTGGCTGAGCGTGGGCTAAAAATAATAATCCGTAGCCTAATAACAGTGGAGGTACCCTCTGAAGAGGCCAAATAAATATCAGTCCCGTTTTGTTATTCTGGTCACTACAGTAATTATGTTTAAGCTTGTAAATTGGTTGATAAGATTGTTGAATTTGGAGTATTGCAGTTATTGAACGAAGTGAATCCGATTTGACAATCTAATAAATAATTTGCATCTGAAAGTGTTGAACCCGGAAGCGTCAATTAGGAATATTCATCCAACATCGTCACAGTTCCGTCGCTGGCAATATGTTTTAGGATCAGTGGCGTATTATAAGGAAATAACTCTTGATGCAATGCATCCCCTCCCGAAATTTACGGAGTTTAACAACAGTACAAAAATGAGATTTGGACGAATGATTAAATTGTTCATTTTACGCTTTCCAGCTAATTTATTTATTTGCCGTTCAAAAACGATTTTGGAAGCATTGTTTTATTTATACAAAGAGGCTTAGAGTCACGTTCAGTGTGTGGGACCAGTGCTTAATATATAAAATCCAGTTTTCGATTTTAGATCCGGAAACATTTTAAACGAAAGATGCAGCACTTTGAAGTATTTTAATATGGTCCTTCTACAGTGCAAGTTATTAGCAATTAGTTGTAACTTTCAATATATACTGCAGTCTCTTCCTGTAATCGCGTATTCATGTTTTTATGCATTAATTTTGATTTTATCAGCATTTACTGCATGTAAGTAAGTATATCGCATAGTATTTCAATGTCACATGGTTTTTGAGACCTCCACAAGGCCGTTTTTAAATGAAAAATTTCAGAGGTTTTTCCCCGAATATCATGTGTTATAGCAAATGTTTTGGTTTTTGGCTGGCTATGTTAGATGGAAATTTGCTGCAGAATTCTTGTGCAGAAATTCAAAGCTTAAATCTTTGTTTTAGGGAAAAAGTCCTCCAGTTTTTAGTCCTTTGACGCTCCGGAAATCGGTTATCCTATTTTTGACTCTATTGGATTACAGTTTGTGTTTAATTTGCATGCTCACTCATTGTGTATAGCATATAGTAAACCAAAGTTACATGCTATATTATCAAGTTAACTACAATACTTGAATGGTTCACATAATTTCTATTTGCACTGTTCCACGTGGTTGCTTGTATTTTCTTGTATCTTCAATTTACTACAGCGAAGGAAAAAGTTTTATATTTCGCAGTGGTTCAGTCTGTTACCAGGTTAATTTGCCAATCCTGTGGTTTGTAATGTGGAAGCATTGGTTTGAGTTCACCTTGGGGACTGAAATTTTAATTCACGATATTATATTTGTCTTTGAAACATTTCAGACCCGAAATTTTTGAAACTTTGCATAGAAAAGTCTGGCATTCAACACGTCTGGAATCTATATTAACCCTTTCACTCATAGACTATACTATGAGCAACTAAATACAATAATATACGAGCAATACATTCTCTGTGAGCGGTGTTTAACATTTATAACATATATGCGCAGTGCAAAATCTCCAGAAGACGTCAGAGCCCTCTCGGGCTCGAGCGTCAAGCTCGTATAGTTCAGTGGTCATCGTAAACGTTTCCCGCCCGAGAGACTGGGGTTCGAATTTCACCTTGAAATTACATTTCATGTGAAATTGCAAATATTCATGTGAGAAAGGGTTAAGATAAAATTGTCTTAAAATTCAGACAACATTGTGCAGTTAGCATGAAACAACTAGGTGTTGAAAAAAGATATATACGACATAGATATTTCTATTAAGAATACACCAAATGAACAATATATTTTTCCAAATTATACGAATCATACAAATGTTTTCAAGCAGTGGAGGGTCCAGAAATTTCTGTTTTGGTGGAAGAGATCGCGCCATACAATTTCCAGCGAAGCGAGCGAGAAACCGAACACAATTTTTGTACTGAATCATAGTTAAAATTTTGGTTTTGATCTCTGTTGGGGGCGTCAACATGAGTGGCCCACCCGTTAAATTTGCCACTATTTTCAAGTCGTATCATTCACACCTGTGCGAGAAATATGTTTGTGCCGGTAGCTTTTGGACACTTTGAGATTTCATTCGAGCAAAAATGTACATAATCTCAGTTGCATAATGTTGTTTTCGGCAATTATAGTTTCAAAACATTCTTTGCTATTAGGAGTTATAATTTCTGTTTTTGAGTGACGTAATGTTTTGGGGGGGGGGGGTTAAGAAAGTTAACGTTCATTCGTAAACATTTTGACCTGAACACGAATTAAGCAAAAAATACTTTTGTTAGATCATCGATCCATTCCGTTTGCTCCCTGATGAAGACTGAAGACCAGTGCTCAAAGACAACTTCAGAGCAGTTTTCGATTAAAAATCACTTCCTACAACACCACATACTTCATGATGCTATTTAGCAGTGTGCAACCGAAGGTGAAATATACCGGAGCCGGAGCCGAGGGTCAACGAAACTTACCGGAGCCGGAGGCCGATTTTCTACCGGAGCCGGAGGTAGACCTCCGGTTGTACCCTGGTATTTCGCCCTCACAATATGTATGCAAGAATTATGCACCTGTCTCAGCTTGCTTATACCGCGTTAGCTGCTCTCTTGAATCGTTGTAATTTTCGGGTTACGAGGGGCACTTGCATTAGCTGTTGTCAGATTACTGGGGATAGCTGCGGTAGACGTGGCTTAGCGCCGTGTCTGTTTTTAAATATTGAATAGGCAAAACGATCTATACTTCATCAAGAATGGTCAACGTAAACTTTGCCAAAGTCATTAGAATATTTGCACTTGCAGCATCTGTAACATAATTTGACACATTTTCCATTGTCGCTAAAGATTACTTTATGATGTCCTGTGATTCCTTGAAATAACTGCCCTTAAATTGATTGTTCCCCATCCATTGTTTAGTGATTGCGGTGCGTTTGTTATGGTTTGGTCACATACGGCAACTCTTATGAAATTGTAACAAAACTGTATCCGAGATAAATAATGGGCACAAATTTTAGATTATTTTAATGTAAACAGAGATCAAATTTGTTGATAGTTTCCACAAAACGTTTTCTAATTTAAACCTCCAGCTTATGTTGAACTTAAGTTTAACCCTAAGCTTAAACCTAAGCCAAGTCCAAGTAAACATAAATGTATTTTTGCATTTTTTTGGATCATAATACGAGTCACTAATCGCATTGGAAGCAGTGCTGTGTTTTAGTCTCTTGGTTCCAAATAAAGGCAGATCCTGGAGTCTGTCACAAAATGTAAAAACACAGAATTTTGGTGCTGTACAACGTTGATGTAATAATTTGTTCGTTAATTCTAAAATTAAGTTTGTTGTTTTTCCCCAAATCCTAAATTTATTCGTCAAGAAATATTTCAATGTCTGTTGGTTGACTTTTGGGGCATTTTGCTTTAACTTTTATGGCAATCACTGCCCATTACGCCCAAATCAGATGAAAAGATTAAAACCGAATAACTCCGTAGAAGAAATGTTTGTATTATTTAAAAATACGTAAAAAAATTACAAACCGATGCACATATAATTTTGATTAATGACCCACAACATCGCATCAAATAACATTTGTTCTGGCATAAAATTTCGATAAAAATAAAGCTTTTTGTGCTGCGATTTGGCAAAATTTATTCAGCGTAATTTTTTTTCAAGTTTTAATAAGCAAAATGCTATTCACACGGATGAGTTTTTGCTGCAACAACTTGCAGCTGCCAATCGAACGCAAAACTGGCGTCTTTTCATCAGCCAATAATAAAGATGGTTTCAATAAATTCAGTGATAATGCATGGTTATTCACACATATGAACTAAATTCCTAGCTTTGATTTTTAATTAATTATTTGCAGCTGCAAGTTTTTCGAACGGGATTTTGGACAAAATTTGCAAGTACAAGTTGCAGCTGCAAGTTCTAGCAGCAAAAAATTACACGTGTTAATAGGGCTTAGCAGTCATAAGACGATTATTCAATGCAGTGGTAGAAAACGGTTTTGTTAAAAGTATAGCGCCAAAAGCCTTAATTTATCTTCAAGGCTGGTGCTGTACTTTTCAAAACTTTAAAGTTTTCCGGCTTCGTCTGTTACCCGTCGTATGTCACTGTATCTCACCACAGTTCGGTAGCCTCCGCAAGCTGCTCGCGTATGAAACCGCGCGTTGACGGTCGGCGACGAACGGCTCTTGACAAACACCACTGAAAGTGAGCCAATGATACGAAAGAACCCCAGAATAATTTTTTCAATTAACTTTTTCTTTGTTTTGCGATTTTACTTAACAGATCAAAAGCCGCCGTTTTCTGCTGTGTCAGCCTTTCACATCGTCGTTTTTTCCACGAGAATCACAGCTCAAACAGTTTCTTCTATTCATTAACTGTGAATTTTACCCATTTCCAAAACGTCCAAAGGATCATTCCAAATCCTGCACAAATGCGTTATTTATTGTCTCCACATAAATTTCAGAGAAGGATATCACAACTCTGTTCTCTCTGGCATGCGGCCATTTGTATATCAGCCCTGAAGTTGCTTATAACAGTCGTGGTTGTTTATGTACGAAACTTTCCCTAAAAAATAAGCGTGAAACGGTTTATGGCAAAACGAGGTTCACACAGTCCAAAAAACACCCAATAGTGCAATAATAAGTTTTGGCAGTTAAACGTTGTGCACTGTAAACCCGAAAAATATTTGCAATAAACGCATTTTGCAATGTATTTTGTTGAAAACAATCAAACACAGTGAGAGGGTGAAACTTGGCCTATTTCATGAACTAAAATTATTCTTTTCATATGCTGATTTAGACATTTTCTGCGCAATCCGATAAATAGCAGATTTTTCTAATGAAGCCATTTGGATTCATGCTGGACGCTTCAAACCCCCAACTCCATTTAAACACTGGCTGCTGAATGGTGAAATGCAATAATGTTTGCATCTGCGGCAAATGCATTTTGCCTTTTGAAACTTTGCTCATATCACAGGAGCTGTGCCCTGTACCGTTTTTTCTGATGCCATTTGACTGTATGACCGTTGCGGCACGGTTCCGTTGAACGATATAAAGGCTGTTTGTGTTGTAGGTATTTTATTCAGTTGTATGTTCAATCAAAGATTTCAGGATTTCATCGTTTGACAGCACCTATCGCTTGTCACAGATAGGACATAAAGGAGATATATCAATCCCTGAAATATCCGTTGAGAACAGTAAAAATCCACAGTTGCCGGCCGTAGAATAACACTGCTGGATCGTCAAGTCCAAAAAAGATGTCGTGTCTTCCCGATATCACATCTTGGATACGCCCATGTGGATAATGTTAAAATCAGTCAAAGAAAATACTTAAACAGTTCCACAAGCGGCCCTGTAGCCATTTCAATATTCAAGTGCAGGGCGTAGAAATGATTTTCGCTAAAAATTCGCATCGAATCAATAAACAGGTGCGTTTATGGCCAACCTTTGTCAAAAATGCACATCGAAAAAACCAGAATTTGGTCTTCAGATGTGAACCAGAGTCAATCAAAACAATAGAATACAGGTGACTAACAGCAACGCTCAAGTTTAGTCAGGATTTTGAAATGGAAGTTACATTCGGCAAAATTTTGCTATGAAAAAGTCTCTAAAAATCCTTGGACCAAAAATCGCAAAGCAAAATTTACGCTTTACGTTTCATTACGATAAACTTGGGCTTAGTTTAGGTTCCTCTGCGTAAAAGTTTTCGCTACTGTTGATGGCCAATTGTGCGTTTCAGTTATTCAATATTCAACATTCCCAAATGTACCAGGATGCAACCGAATGTCACTAAAACCAAAACCGGGACCGGTTGTTAACAAATTTTGTGGGAGCCGGACGTGAATAAATATTAAACAGTTGGAATAATGTGTAATTTGCTAAGGATATATTCAATTATCCAAAAGTTTCTTTTCGAGAAATCTCGACTAAATTACATTTTGCCCCATAAGTGACAAACGCACCAAAAGATAAAATTTGTACAAAATCTCATTATCGAAACTTCCAGAACCTTTCGCCATGAAATGTACTGCAGCCGAAGGTCGATTTTTGGCTGGATCCGGACGCAGTCCTTCGATTGGACCCAGACTCATGCCTTCGTTAAGTTTTGTGGCGGTCTATAAATTTAGGTATTGGAATTGGTTACGGGTTCTGTTTGCGATATTTGAAGTCGTATTTTTATGGTTACAAAATGTAAAACAGGCCCACTTTTTCTTGGCCTCAACAGAGCGAATTCTTCAAATCCGGTAAGGTTAATAACTCTGTTTTGAGAAGAGGTTATTTTGGGTTCGGTAAAATGTTTTTATAGTTTTTGAGCAAAAAAGTCCTCTGGGTCCCCTGCCCATATGTTTGGCTGTTTGTTTATTTGTTTGTTTGTTTGTTTTATTGTTTGATTGGCTGTTTTTGTATTCCATTTTTCATCATTTCTGTGCGTACCACAAACCCATTGTGCCATTTGGGTGCTCTGTTCCGCTATAAAAAATTTTAAGGACAGCCTGCGAATTTTACAGTTACTTTTTTAACAGAATGAGGTTTTCGCAAAATTAAACCATTTAGGAATTTTTTCGTTCCCTTTATCATTTATCTGGCCAAAACGTCTTCACAGATTTCTCTCCAAAACTTTCCTAATTTGTATATCATTTACTATTTCAGAGGGCGTCTGTACATATGTTTTGTCGCTATATTTGTACGCTTTGACTGGTTAATATCATAAATGCTTTATTGTTTTGAAAAATTTACGTCTGTAATTTCTTATTAAAATTTAATATATTTCTAATAATTCAGCTTTGCTGTTTTTTTGTTTGTATGCCCAAACTGATTATTTTCTTCAACCTCATTGTTGCCTGAACCAGCCTAAATTTTTAAAATTATAATAATATTTAATAATAATAATAATAAAATAATTATAATTTGGCCAAAAAACGAACATTGCAGTGCCTGTGTGTTATTATATTTGGCCATAAATAGTAAACGCGAATGTTGTTGTGTTTATATTTTAAGACATTTATGTGTTAAATTAGTAGTAAATTTTGTGACATTTAACGCATTTTTGTTTAAAATCGTTGACCATCATTGTTGTACTGCTGTGTATTTTTGAGTAAAAAAACTTTCCCGTTTCCGGCACAGTTTTGCTGCTTTTATCATATGTAAAAGCTTCATTTCCTGTTGGGTTTTACACCTGTTTGGCAGTTAAACCTACTGATTGCTGATTGGGTTATTTCCATCATTTGAACACTCGATTTTAATTGGTTGGAAGTGTTTTTCACTGCAACAATACTTAATTGTGATTGGATAAAAGCGAAAGTATTGATAAAATCGGTAAAAGATGGTAAGTTTAACATTGTTTGAAAGGCTAAAGTGTTTTACTTCATGTATTTTGGTCACTGATAAATTTCTGTCCATCTGTAAATATGCAAAATCTTCGCGTGGCCCCTCCTTGAAACTTAATTCGCCTTTGACTCTCATTCAAATGTTGTTCATATACGAACCAACGTTGAAGCAAATTGTGTTAAAATCGTTACGATCGCTTATTTTTAATTAAAAATGTGTAAAATTTTAGGACTTTTGTGTCCATTTTTACTTTCATGTGTCAACGACGCTGTATGAAATTATTTATTTTCATTTAAAACAATTTTTGGTGAAGTTTTTACAAATCAAATTGTGTAATTTATTCTGGTTTCAGATATCCATTTTAGTCTCTTTAGACAACGACGCTTTGAGAAAATATTCTTATAATTTATGACAAATTGAGTTGTCATTTTTACAAAGTGAAAGTAAGTAACTTTTTTCTGTTTCAGAGTTCATTTCTACTCTTAATTCTCAACGACACTTCGCTGTCAATCTTGATTCATTTAATGACAGTTGCAATATGCGTTTGGTGCTGCTGTGGCCGAGGAAAAAACGGACGTCCTAAAAAGTCTATCAAGGACCGATCTGGCACGACTCAGGACAGCGCAACCTCTGATGAACCCTCAGATGCGCCTTATTCCCGGTTTGAAAGACCTCACAAAACTGAAGGAGATATTGTAAACTCACAACAACATCAACAACTGGATGATTCAAGAAAAGGACGTCTTAGTTTTGTTCCACTTAAGAAATGGGGGGCAGGACGAAAAAAGAAAGATCCAGAAATTTTAATTCCGCTTGTCGAAGAATCTTCTGAACAGCTACGAGCACTGGCGTTTGAGGATTCAAGCGGACCTGCCGGCCGTTCTTCGGATTCGGCCGTAAAGCCTAAAGCCGGTCCATCCGGATGGCGCCTGTTTGGAGGCAGCAAGCCGAAGCCGGCAATTGAAATTACAGGCGCTGATAAACAGCCACTGGTTTCAGTGCCTGGCAATAAAGCAACCGATACAAAGCTGAAGGGAAAAACTAAAAGTAAAGTAGTTTTTTTGATTGCGAAATTTTTTAAAATTTGATTTCCTTTGAGATCAAAGATGTCGAAATATTGCGATGTTTATTGTGCCTGACATAAAAAATTATTTGAGTATGAAATGCATCTGCTTGGTATTGTTCGCCTATTTTGGTGAGAAACTACTGTTTTATAACGCCTTGCGAACAACGGCTGACAACAGAGACATAGCGGGGCGTCAAACTGAAAGTTAGCAATTAAACCCACATCGGA
This sequence comes from Enoplolaimus lenunculus, assembly GCA_030248215.1. Classification (NCBI taxonomy): domain Eukaryota; kingdom Metazoa; phylum Nematoda; class Enoplea; order Enoplida; family Thoracostomopsidae; genus Enoplolaimus; species Enoplolaimus lenunculus. Next base: position 27,461 of record JASANG010000185.1, read on the forward strand.
GGGGGTTTTCAACTCCTATGAGGAATCTCTCAGCGCAAGTTTTGCAATTACATAAGGTTGCGCTCTACTGCCCAGACGCCGCCGCACGCTTGCACGCGGCATCATAAAATTTGATTATTAAAAATTGTCGCACGCCCTTAAATACATTTTGCCTATGTTTTGTTAGCTATTTATATCGGCGCCTGTCGGCGTCAGGCGGCGTCGAGCGCAGTAAAGTATAGCGCAACCCTAAATATTTTTAAATTCCAGCACGAAACTTTAGTTTTGGTGGGCTGTCTGGAGTGTCAGCAACACCGCTATATTTTTGTATGGGTAACCAACGACAGACAATCCTGTTTCTGCGTGCTTGAATTGCGATCCTCATCCCATGTATGTCACTTTGCGAATCCTAAAATACAGGGGATGTACCTATTTCCAATATCCGTATCGTCGAGAAAATAATGTTAAGTCGAAAAGGAAATTTTGCAAATCTGCGCAAATGCTAAAATTTACCAAGAAAAATTCAATTTCAAGATTTACTTTGAAATCTTACGACAAACCTTTAAAAACACTGCGGAAGGTGACTTAAATATGAATATTTGATTACTTCCATTCGCTTAAGAAAAAGTAAACCCTACCGAGTTGTCTTTGATTCGTCAATGCATTCTGTTGCTTGTTTATCCGTTATTACATCTGTTATTAGCTGAAAAATTTATTGGCTTAAAGTTAAATTATTTTTTCAGACAAAAATCTCCAGGAACCAACAGACAAACCGAAGGCAGTTGCCCCGGCAGAATTCAATGATGTTATGCAACAAACAGCGTCGAATGAAAAAGAGGTCGCCGCACTGTTACGAAGACACGACGCGGCAGAAGTTGTTGCTGATGCCCGGAAACGCACTGAACAAATCGAAGCGGATGCATTGGAAGCGGAACGGATTCGAAAACAGCCACCAGGTGAGCGAAATGGATTCCCTGAGAATTTCATTGCGATGTGATTTAACTTTGACGAATGATTTTTGAACAAAACTCAACAGAATCACAAACACTCAATCAAGTGTAAATTTTCTGTCGAGCGAGAAAAGCGAGAAAGAATTTTCTTTAACTGCCACAGCGCATTCAACGGACTCTCTGGGCCTGTTTTGAATCTCTTCGAAAAGATAGAGAGATTGTATGGAAAGCAAAATTTTGATGGTAATTTAACTTGTTTGCATATGGAGTGAATTCAGAGCAACTTTGCTCAAACTGGGTGCGCCAAATAACGCACAACTCATAGCGGTTAACAATTGTTAACTCCTCTGAGCTTCGCTCACGCGCTTACAGTCAAGCAATGATTGTAAACGTCTTCAATCTGAAGATGCAAAGTTTGAATCTAAGTTTGATGTTAAGATTTCAGATGAAATGTAAAATATTCAAACGCGAATGGATTCGTATTTGTCGCAGAAGAATCTTACCTGGGTCATTCGGTTCAGTTCACTGAAATTTTCCTGCGAGATATTAATTTATTTGTTTTCTTACTTTAGCCACCCCACCTTCTGAGCATTGTATGCTTGTGATTGTGGGGCTGAGCAGACCATTAGAAGATACTCGTGAAGAAGCGAGCAATATGAAAAGCCAACTTTGTCGAAAATTACAGTTCAAACGGGAACATTTATTGCATGTTTTCTTTATGTCACGTAAGTTTTTTTACTGTAAACACATAGGCTTTGTAGCTGTTGAACCAGGATCAACGTATAGACAATTTAAAATAAATAAATTACAGAGTAATTAAATACTTTAGTCGCTCGCTAAATTTAATAAATTACAGAGTAACGGTTTTAGCATAGTAATTTTGGTTCAATTGGGATTGTAGCCTCATGTGACTTCCTTACTATAAACAAAATCTATGGCTTCCTTGTCATGCAACTGGTCCATAATTTCCAATTCTTTGTTTTATTCCAAAAAGTTAAGTACTTCTTAAGTTAGTGACTTAAGTAAGTACTTAATCAAAAGTTGAGTAAATACTTAAGTAGTATCTCAGCAACCTTGCTATTATTGTTTTTAGTTCAAACCTGTAATTTTTTTGAAAACATTACGTAGACTGAAAGAGTCTAAATATATTAATACAATATATCGACTGTTTTGCAGGAAGTTGCTTAAACTTAATACGTTGTTCTCTACCTAGAGTTTTGACAAAACTTGTACAAAATGAAACTTTAAATTAAAATCAACTAAAATGCTTATTTTTAGCATCTCAACTGTTGTTTGTGTTCCTTGATTTCCCCAATGTATTCGATCCATTGCCAATTATACAACGTATGGAATCACTGATTAGTTCACATAAGCTGTCAGTGCCTGTATTCAAGCAAACATCCAAAAAGAAAGACATATCAATTATTTGGTTATACAGAGGTACATTTCGTTTGTTATCGAGAGGAATTTTATTGATTTTTATAAAACATTTATGCTTGGGACAAAGTAGCGAATCTAACATCCAGTGGAATACTTGCGCAAGGCACAGAGTATAACAGAACAACATTGGTGGCACTGCGAAGAAAGCGAAAAGTTAAACGCAATTCAGAATTACATTTCAATACAAAGTTTTGGTTTGGAAAATCTGGCTTTGTTAATAAAAGCAGTTTTTGTTGTTGTTGTTGCCACTGGCGCCACCCAAATGGATTCCACGCTCTACATCCTGCAACAGGGATTAAAACTAAGATTTTGTATCAGGGTTCAACGTTAAAATGGCGTTTGTTCACTCATTCGCTTTGCTCACGAGATTTATTACAACTTTTATGTCTCGCGTGGACAGCCGTTTTAGAAATTTCTTGGATCCGCTACTGGTTTTGTTGCTGTAGCTTCAACTGAAAATTTATACTAAGGTGTACTTTGCATTAATTTGATGTTGACAATTTCAGATCCTTGGATGAGAGGTGTCCCTGTTCTTGCAGATGTCGACCGCGACTTGGCTCCAACGCCGGAAGAAATTGAAGGACTCGGACAACAAATTGCCGAAAAGTTGCAAATATTTAACAAATGGATACTCGATGTGATTTATTATACAAGTATTCAAATAATCACGTTTTTTAGGATAATCTTGGAAAAATAACAGCAACATCGGGGGGTTGAGCTAATGAAATGCGACCTTTTTGCATCGGAATACTCATATTTTACAAGTATAAAGGCTGACGTGCGGAATCATGGTTGATGATTTGTCAATTCAATTGAAAAACTAATAATTTAATAGTTTGTTGATAACATTTGTGCAAAATAACAATTTTTGCATATTTTTTGTGAAACAAATGAATAAAAATTAAAAGAAACAAATAGCGACAAACAAACATGTAAATGGAAAAAACAAACAAACAAACAAACAAACAATTAAATATATAAACAAACTCTTATGCGTAATTTACTACACAGTTTCAATTTGACAGAGAGTTAATTTTAATGTTTTATATATTTATTTATTTATTATATTTATTTATTTATTTAATTGATTTCAGAACGAAAAGTGTTAATCATATTTCTCGAAACGCGCGACGCCCACACGGCCCCGACGCTACGACGACTAAAAGCGATGGTTGATGCAAGAGAAATGCTACTGAAAAACTACACAAATAAGGATATTAGGATAACAAATATTTATCAGGGTATTTATTGTTTGGTTCCATTGGTGGCAGGTCGTTAATATTTTATGATTTGTTACAAATTCAAATCAGATTAAAGAATTGTAAATGGTAGAATGACGGCTCGCATCGGAGCTTATCACTGCGATCAATGAGAAATGATTATAATTTGTTTGCTTTAAAAATTTCAGAACCAGCCACAAAAACGATCAACATTATTGTCGAGATTGATCGAGAGATCACAGATGAGACTGAACCAGAATGCCTTGGAAATTTTAAACATGACCTCTCACGGAAGTTGAAAGTTCCTGAAAAATGGCTCGAAGTTGTCGCTGTCTCAGGTAAGTTACATTTTGTTGTTTCAATAAACTTTTCGGAAAAGATTACGCAGATTGAAAAGTAGATTTTGTTTTGGGAACAGTTGGACTCAGCAAATAATTGCTCAATTCGGAGGTTTGGATATTGTAAGAACTTATTCGTTTGATTTGGTTCGCTTACATTCGTTGCAAGTTTGGAAAACTCTGTATCCTTTGATTTTTGTATTTCGTTGAGTTGTGAAATTTTTTCCTTTGGCTGCTAACTTTTTAGTTTCTTTCATTTCAATCCATAACTGTGTCATCATCAGTCGAAGAACACAAATTCAGTTTTTTGTTTCAACTCTGTTTAACAGATTTTGTAACAAAATTTGTTGTATGTTTACATTGGCCAAAGTTTGTGTTTTAAATATGTTTAACAAATTTTTAATACATCCATGGTATCTTAGAAGACCACATAATACAAGAGTATGCAACTTTTGGGGTTCCACATGGTCCATAATGTACAACCGGGTGTGGAGTTTTTGGCTGTTTCCTCTTGTTTAATGAAGGGGTCGTTATCACAAGCAATACCTCTAAAATAAATTATAGCGCAGCATTTTTGATGCCAGATACGTAAAATGCCGTGGTTCTCACAGGTTGTACCACCGTTTAAATAAGAAGGGTGTAGACGCAAACACAACGTGCGCTGGATACATTGATTTCTACACAGAATGTTCCCAGTTGCACACTCTTGTGAAACAATCATTTATCGACTGTTGATGATATTAATTTTCAGAAAGACTGCTACTGATCATGTTTGTGGACACGGAAGATTTCCAATGGGAAGACGCAGCTCGGCTGTTACTGAATAAAGTCGAGACAACAACGTTTCAAGTTGCATTCGATGATCATTCAGTGAGAATTGCACGAGCTTACAGAGGTAAGCGAATTGTCGTAAGCCAAGGCCAAATTTCGGTTGGGTTCAAACTCAAATTCAGCTGTAGCCCAATAACTCTTCATTGAATTATTAATAACCAAACGTGCAGTTTTTCTTAATTATGGCTACATTGTGCAGTGGTCAGGGCTGATTCTTTATAAAAAATACATGAATAAGATTGGGTCTGTCTTTATGAATTGTCCACTTGTGAGGACGGGTGAAAATTTAGTTTCTGTGTCGCTTTGAGTCAAGCAAAAACACAGCGACATAAACAAGTTTATTTAAAGAAGGGCAGCCTTACAGGAGCTAACGAGCAACCGTAGCGAATGAGTAATTATACTTCAGCCTTCTTGGAGTTAGTAGTAAAGCTTGTAAAAATTAGTCTAAAGCTTAAACTTTTTCATCCATACATGGGTGCAGACTTTTAGAATCAAGAAGTGAAGGTTGTAGGAAGACCTTTTTTGCCGTCCCTTTAGAAACTTTGGTGTTTGCTGTATTTCCTTTTGTATCTGATGAAGTCATTCAGAATCACATCAGACGTTTTTAATATGACATATGCCAGTATTTATTTAAAACAGGGAAAATAGTATGAAATATCATTGTTTTAAGAACCGACATCGAAACCAATTGTTGTGACTGGATTTTTGGAACGTGGAGCCACAATGGAGACGAACAAGACACCGTTGCGAGCTTACAATGTCAGTATCGCAAACCAACTGGACGTTTCGCATCGATATTTTAAAGTTGCTCCAATAACAGGTGAAGTTTTTAGTTTTTCTACTTTAGAAATTGTTCACAAAATTAAATTTTAGACAATTGTTAAATTTTGTTTTGTCCCAAATGGAGCATACATTGAGAAACACAACGGTACGCAAATATATCCACAGTGCGCAGCGTTTAGCAAATTTAACAACTTTGAATTTTAGTAATATTTCCACTGTATTGGTTTCTTATAATTTTCGTGATTCGGTAATAAAATTATTTAAACGCCGGAAGTTTCTTCATTTAAGAATCACTTTTTTACCAATTTTGTTAAAAATCGTTCTTAATACTTATTTTAGGTTCGCAAACGTTATATATCGCATTTGATGATCCTGGAAAAGTAGATGGAAATGAGCCAATTGCAAAGCTGTACGGTCTCTTCGCTCGAGGGATGCTTAAAGTTCCAAAAGTGGTTTCGGCAAAATCAGGATCCACTCGTGCAGGCGAAACTGGTTCGGTCACAACCGAAGCAGAAATTGTCTGTTTGAGGCCAGGTTAGTACTGGTGGCCCACAAGCATAAATGTGTATTAGACCTATAATCAGTTGGTGACAGGTCTTGTAAACTTTCAAATCAGTCAATGGTCACCTTCGAAAGCCAACAAATTTTGTCGCATTTGTCCCCCCTTCCACACATAGGCACAGTTTGAAATCATCAGCTGAAATGTTGTTTTGTTGAAAACTGATTACTAATTAACTGGTGATTAGTGCTGCACATATTTGAGAATAAGACTATCAGGAGTCTGCGTCGGCTCTAAAATTCTTCGTTGGGCGGAGTTGATTTTAAAGTGATTGCAATTATTGCAACGGGCACATTTTGATGAAACGAAACAAATATTCCGGAATCACCAGTCTCTCGTTTTTGAATGCCAGGGCTCCAAACTTAGTATGGCCATCGGCTGCAAGTTTAATATTGTAAATCACACTCATGCATGATTGAAATAATTATATTCTACAGAGCCGCGTTGTGATGACGGCCCTCGATTTGTGCTGGAAATCAGTCAACCAATGGATATTTCTGATCGTTCAAAAATCGACGCAATAAAAAAGCGATTGGCCGATCAGCTTCAAATACCTCAATCACATGTCAATATTGGATTTATGTCGGGTAAGTGAGATTTGCATTTTTGGGAAACAGGGTGCGACAGAAGGAGACCCTGAGATGATCCACAAGGGCAACCACCTTCAATACGAACGAATATAGTGTTGGCAGGGTGAATACGCTGTGTTTATTGAATATTTGCTTGGGTTTCCATCTTACTTAAGTATTTACTTCAGCTGTGGTTACGTAAATACTTAAGACACCAACTTGAGTAATTACTTTACTTTTTATACAAAAACAAATAAATGCCATTTTTGAGCGAGTTTGATAAGAAAGAAATGTTACGTTTGCTATTTTTGTTTTGCGAGCGCCCTGATACTACGGATCCAACCATCTAAGATAAGAACATTAGAAACGCTTCAGTTATGCCCAAGCCACATTCATTCGGCGACCTAAGTATTTGCTTAACTTAAGTGCAATTTCAGAAACGAAAAATTGATTAAGTTGCTGGCAGAGTTTGTAACATTTTAGCTGGAGCTAAAAATGAATGAATTTTTTAATGATGCTATTGTTTGCAAGTTTCATCGCTCAAACTCACAGATATGACTGAAACTGTTTAGACGTGACCCGGTTATCTATAAATCTAGCAACTTAAATCATACACCAGGCTAACTTTTACTTAAAACTGACAATTTATGCTGACCATAGTCTAAATTAATTGTTCGTAAATTTTAGATACAAGAGTGCTTTTGACGTTGTCAGGAGAGCAATGGCTAACAACATCAACTGCAGTTGAACGCCTGGTTGATTTAACTCAACGAGGAGTTTTAAGAGTTCCAGGGTCGAAAGCTGAAGCACATGTGAAAATGTTGTATCAAGGTATTTTGACAGTCATTGCGGTCATTACAGGAGTGGAATGTCCCAGTTTTTATAAAATTGTTAATGATGAATGATGTAAGCGATGACATAAAACTTTAAGCTCTAATAAAAAATTTATCTTTCCATCATTTTTATCCTTACAGCAGATCTATTTAGGTGCTAATTGTTAGAAATTATAATTTTCAATTTTATTGCAAAAATTCACCACAATAAACCTAAACGTAAGCCTAAACCTGATCTTAAGCCTGTGCCTAACCGTTCCAGTCTTTAAGATACCGAGTCTCGTCATTACTTAGTGATTAATACCGTCTATAATGAGCATGGGTCCTGTATTGTGAAAAGTTAGATTTAAATTAATTCAACTTAAATTTAAAATGTTTGATGCGAGAAATAGTTTTTCAGAGCCAAAACATACCGATGGAATTTCAATGACCGTTGAACTCGACGAACCGCTTGATATCGTTGAATCGGATGTGAAAGTTATCGTTCAAAATCAATTTTCAAAATTACTCGCCATTGAAAAAGATTTGATTCGTGTGACGCTGTTATCAGGTAAATTTTAGATTATAATTTATACTTTAAGCTGGTTCGACACTACGGGTATATTGCGTATACGCCACGGAAGTGGATCTATTGGAAGGCGCCTTTTAATTTCACGAACCGAAAGTCGGACTAAGTGGCTCTATATCCATTTATTCAACCCTTGATTTTGAAGTCGGTGAAAAGTTTTTTGCAAGTCGACCTTTGATTTAAAGTAGATTTTGGATGTTAATAAGGTCGCAATTATTTTGTTTTTAGATACCAAACTGCTAATTGTGATAACAGATAGGGCGGATTCGAAGCCTGAGCCGGCGGTGATGAACTCGAAATGGCTCGCAGAATCCGCCAAATTGATTATTCCTTCAGTTGAAGGCAAACCACGTCGAGTAACCGATGTTTATCAAGGTAAGATTTATTTAAATATCCTCTATGGAAAACATACAGTTGTTTTAGGATGTTTTCAAGTATTTTGAGAGTTTTGAGGTAATTATGTTTTAAATTTACTAATAATTTAATATAATTCCAATAATTTAATTACAAACTCCATAGAATTAGCTGAGATTTGACAAGGTTGCTGGTTGTAACCTCCTTCAAGGCAACATGCAATATGACCTGAAAACGTCCACTCCCCAAATTTCTATTAAGTCGTAAAAGTAAAAAAAACAGGGCCAATCTTCAATCAGGATGCATCCCTCCCCTTAAGCAACAGATAAACCCAAAGTTTTTTATCATCGACTGTTTATGACGTAAATTTGTAATTATTTTCTACAGCTACAACTATTTCACCAGAAATGTCTCGTGTAATTGCAAAATTAACTGCAATCACACGACAAATTTCTGATGAAATTAGCGACTCCGAACTGATTCACTCGTTGCCGTCAACTGAACAAGCGTCACGCGAGCAACTTGGACCGGTTTCCTCTGAACGGGTTCAAGATTACAGTGAGTTTCTCACAATGGGCGCTGGTCTGTAGTTGAGGGACGTCATGGAACTCAAGTCGGCATAAAAAGCCACTTTTGTCATTTTGTCAAAAAACCTTAGTCTGGTACGTAAATTAGTGCAAAACCCCCGCACGCGCCCTTTGGCCTTTGCCCTTTCTAACTCGTTGGGATGACATGTCACCGTGGGTCGGCGGCGCTATTAAGAAATTATGAAACAAAACTTGGAAATATTTTATATTTTAAAATTATTGATTTTAATATTTGCGACTCTGCTGACTGGTGATAACTGCGAAACATTGCACAATTTGACGTCTTAATTCTGCAATACGGACTGCATTTTAATTACACCATGAAGTGGTGTCATTGAAAAGCGAATGAATCAGATCTGGAACTGAAACATTTATTGGTTTGAAAATAATCAGAATTTTAATTAATTGACGATAAGAAATTGGACACATTTTAAAAATCAGCAGTCGACGTAATTTTGAATAAATGAAAGGTTTGTTTGAAAAATTGTAAATTTATTTTGTTTTGTTTTAGGCGATGCCGAACATCGGCAATCAAGCGCCGAGTATTTGTCAGAATCTGCTGAAACCGCAGGTAAATAATGACATCAATGATAGCAAAAGTCGATGATGACTTTTAGCCAACAGCGTGCAACTTATTAAAACTGGCATGATTACAAAATGTTCCAGCGAACATTGTTTTCGCCAAAATCTCGCATTCACTGAGAACGGGGTCGTATTAGTCAAATACTTAATTTAATTGAAACCTGATATTGAGAAATATACCGTGTTTATTAATATAAAACAACAGTTCAGTTTGATTGTTCATTCTGCAACTGGCCAGGAATTTTTGTCAAACCCTTCTCTTTGCAGAGATCGACAATATTGCCGGCGCCACTGTAACCGATGTCGATTTGAACACGGACCCCTCGCGTGAGAGGCGAGAATCATCGCAATCAGCCAACGCGTTGCTTGACGAGTGTCGTGCATTTGTTGCCGAAGAAATTGCACGCGCACATCGGATTGAGTCGCATCGGGTTGCACAACAACTGCATGTTAAACAACAACGCAGTACAACGCAACATACAATGCCGGTCACTAAGCGAGCTGAATGGACAGTCACAATTGGGCCAGATGGTGTCCCAATAGACAAGGTTTACTATTAATTAACAATTTTGTGTATGAATATTTTCTGTATCATCTGAGGTCCAGATAAGTATTCTGAACTGGGCTGAAGCACTGCGGACCTACAATACACATTCCTCATTCACAACAAGAGCGAATTCGTGCGTGTAGTCAATTGCACACGTTTTAAAACGGTTTGTATTAAAAGTTTTATTATTTCAGGTCAACGTTGACACTGAAACGGATATTTCAAGTGAAGCAAAGGTCAAAAATGGTCAAAACAAGGTGAGAATTTGGAATTTTTCAACACTTTAAAACGCTCTTGTTATTCTCTCAGTTTTGAGTTGCTAAAGCTTTTTATACCAGAACCAAAGATTTGTTTAAATTTTGTATTGAAATCTAATTTTTTTTTGCAAATTCCTAGCGCAACTGTAAATCAGAAATTACGTTGATTTTTGCCAATCGAGGTTTTTTGAGCCATAACGCAATAAGGAATTAAAAATTGCATTTCTGTTAACTAAAGAATTTTCAGAATTTTCCATTTTTATCGACATAAAACAGTCTGTTCAGAAACGAGGTTAAGCAAACTTGTTTCCGTCAATTGCAGTTAATAAATGTTAAAAAGAAGTCACGTTCAGCTTGCAAAAATGGTAGTTTTGGTTTTTGAAGAAAAAGATAACACTTGGTTCAGCAAAATGTCTCAAAATAAAGCAAATTGTGCTGGATTTTCATACAATTTTTAATACAAAAATACATTTTGACTACTTTTCTAAGTGAACTTATGATGCAGATTTAATTAAATACGAATTGTTTGTTTTGAGTGTTTCTGAAACAAATTGTGCCTCTCTAAATAACAACAAATTGCGTAAAAATTTATACAAACGTTGTTGCTTATGTCGTATCTGATTGGTCATCTTTTTAAGACAGTTTGCATTCAGGGGCGCATAGAACGGGAGTATTGTCGATCGGCGACAAAAAGGATTTTGGCATAAAGTCAATTCACGACGCCACACGGTATTTAAAGGGTCAAAGAGAATTGTTTCTGAAATGAAATCCACGTTACGGCCCTGTTTGTAGTAAATTAATTTTGATCTGTGTTTCTAATTAAATTTTTTACTTCATAAACACGAGTTTGTTTTTTAAGAAAAATAGGCCAAAACGGCCAGCGGCAACTGTACGAACTTTATCCCGCGAATTTGAAACCATTTCCGAAATTCTACGCGAATGTTCTGAGTCGCTATTGAGAAGGTCCCCTGTAAAATGTGAGGGGCCATCTGATGACCAGGTAAACGGAAACTGCTGTTGGTTCGTCGCTTGCTAACTTGACACAACTTTAACGAGTGTTTAGTGAAACTAACACCCAAACTGATATTATCAAATGCTATAAATAGCATCTGTCACCAGTTAGCAGAAGGTTTTCAAATGTGCGAATCGTTGTGTACTTGCGAGGGCTGAAATCATTATGCAGCATAGAAAGCTGTAATACAAGCAATAAATTTCAAAGCTGTTGATTCGCAAGTTCTAAAGTTACACGATTTATCACCAATTGGTAATAGATGCTACTCTTAAATGATAACAAATGCTGCATGACGCGAAAATAGTACCAAATTTGTTTGAAGGTCAGTAGACGGTTGCTATGAATTCAAAAATACATCCACAACAACTGCTCTAATTTCGTTCAAAGTATGGAGAACACTTGCTGTATTTCAGAATTTGAGTCAGCGTCAAGAGAAACTATTTGAAAACTAGCAGCTGTCTCGTGAAATTAAAAATTTTGAAAATATTTTAAAAAATAGTAGCACATACTGCCGTTTATTGAACAGTAGATGGCAACCGTCTACGCTCGATGGGAAATTCCACCGCGTGTTCGCGAGATATTGTGGACGACGCATAATACAACATTGGGTCACTTGCTCATTTTGGAATCACAATATAATGAGAACAGCAAATATAACAGAAACGGACTGTGATCAACAGAACGGAAACGAATAACGGATACTGAAGAATGGAAGTTTCAAACATATTATATTTCTTCTACCAATACAATTGAGGCATACAAATATTCACCGGCCTTTCGTTTGTCAAATTTAAACGAAAAAATACCAGATGCCGCGGTTGATTTAAGATTTTGGATGACGTTTAGCATTTTTGTTTTATATCGAACAATTGCAGAATGTCTGTAATGAAAAATTACACAAATGTTTCTTCCTCCGCCTATTGATTAACACAAACAATTTGTTTTCTTAAGAAATGTTCAAAAATTAATCTTTGGCAATAAACAAACTCGCTGAACCTTACGAACCCATTTTGCGATACTGTGCCGAAGCAGGAGTAACAAGCAGACTTCCGGTTGTAACAGATGCAATCGGTGTTAGTGTTTCTAAAGCAAAGCCTTGGCAACACGCCTGAGTTTGGCTAAACCCCCATTAACTGTTTGGTACTAATGTTTGCTGTGAACTACAAACTAAGAATTTAAGTAATGCGAGCAAATTTCAGTAAATTTTGTGATTTTTAAATTTGAAAACATTTCAGAAATTTTCAACGCCGCCATTTTATTCGCCGGAGGCCATCATCAGTGACAACAGCCAATTTCAGCCGCAACACTTTTCCACTCCTATAAATCACAATCACTCAAGTTTTCAACGAAAAGCACTCTTGGAATCAAGACCGATGCTTGGAGATAGATTCTTTTCTCACGCCATTGAAAACTGCTCAAAACCGGAGGCGCAATTACTGCACAACCAGGAACTAAGACTTCAGCAGAACCTGAAACTCGTAGCTTCAGAAATTACTCTTTCCGAAAGTTTAAATCACTGCGGATTTCAAGAGTCGAACAAAATAAAGGGTACAAAGTCTCCTGTGCCTCCTAAACCATCATCTTACGCCGCTGCTGTCAAGGCATGTAGACCTGTGCAGACAGAATCCGATACCGGATTTTTGATGGCCAGTTTTCCTGCAAACAAGGAAATTAATAAACAGGAGTGCATTTCATACGACCAGGAAGAAATTTGTTATAATGAAGCCAATGAACGGCAGAATGAAAACCTTGAAGTGAATGAAGCATCGGAAACGAAGCCAGTATCATACGCCGCAGCTGTTAAAACAGATAAACTCTCAAAACCTAATTCAAGCGTCAAAATTGCAAATCGCTACCTGCCTACTCCCCACAGAGAGGTAACTCAAGACAGGATTGACCGTAATTGTTTGAACGAAACATTTGAATCTGATCATCTCCCTGGACCAACTTATGCCCTTCTTGATCCCAGTGAACTTGGGCTCTGCTCAACATCAGAGTTAAACAAATTCCTATACGCATCAGATTCTCCTAAGCCGCTGAGAAGATCTCTACAACATTCCACAGCTGTTGCTCATTTTAATTCGGGTAACAAATGCTCAAAATTTGATGAGAAAAAGTGTGGGGGACAACCAGGATCATTGAATTTTGATGGTAATACTGGTTCGGAAGGTGCACAAGAGAACGTAGAAAAGTATCCCAGTACACAGGAGGGTACTACTCTTTCCGTGGATGAACCAGATGCCACCAGTTCGTGCACTAACAACAGGAGCATGGCATTGTTAAATTCTGGCGAAATGTATTCCAAAGAGAGTCACATATATGATGTCCCGGTTGGAAAACCAAGCCTGCGCGGCTCGATTATTAACGGAGAAAAGACAAAGTCACCAGGAGTCGATTACTCTATTTGTATTGTGCGAAACGACGAACACTCTTGTAATGTTCCAACGGAAGTAACAAGAGGAGCTCATGAACAAACTTATCTGCAAGATACAAATAATGATTCAAAGGTGGAATGTGACTCTGTTAAGACAGAGCTAGGAGAAGAGCAATACTCTTGTAAGCTTCCCAGAGAAGTACTTCGAGTACCTACTGAAAAACGTCATAGCCGAAAAATAACTGCTGATTCCATGACTGAAGCTTGTTGTGCTAAGCAATACTTTTACCATGGAGAATTTAAAGAAATTTCGCCTCCTAATGAAGAAAAAACACAGTCACCGAGAGTCGTTCACTCTTTCTCTCAGGTATGTAAAGATTGCAACTCCGTTAATGTCTCAGAAGAAACCGAAGTAACCCAATTTGATTCCCCAGATATTAATTCTCATTCTGAATTGGAAGTTAACCCTGTTAAGATTCAGTCTGACCCTTTTGAAACGCAACCCATTTTAATTCCGAGCTTGGAATCATTGCATCAGCTTGAAGTCTTCAGCCCCGAGCAAATTATCCATGAAGACAGAACCTTAACTTCAAACCCAAGTTCAACTGAACTTGTCGTATTTGAACAACAATTGAATATGCAACAACGGTCAGCGTTACCAGCTGCTCCGAAAGCCCGCTTAGAATATTTGAGGCAACTTTTGTACAAACAAATGGCGAACGTTTCTTCGGATTCAACGAAGCTCAGCTTGGAAAACTTCAGTTCAATTCAATCGAAAACTGAACGGAACCGTCGAATAAATGCTGAAAAGGAACTATCGAGCAACGGTTCTCAAGCTCTCGAGTGCTCACAATCTCACCTGCAGTTAATGGTCAAGTTAAATGAAGAGCGAAACTCGGGTGAAAAAGACATTTCAACGTTAAAATTGCAAAACTTCTGTTCAGATCAATTTGAAGGTCAACAGAATAATCGTCTTGACACTGGAAAAACAGGCTTAAGCAGCCGTTTTCAAGTGTTTGAGAGCTCAGAATTTCAACTCCAGTCAAGAGATGAGTTTAATGAGCAACTGAACTCCGATGGAGATGATAAGTCAAAGACCAATGATGAAAGGAATAGTCCACTAAACACTGGAAAAGCTGAATTGAGCAGCAGTGATCAAGTGCTCGAGTGGTCGCAGCCACAGATGGAGTCAAATGAAGATTCAAACAAAGAAGTCAACTCAGCTTCAGACAGCCATTCAAAGTTTCGCCAAAAATTTAAACTCAAACCAAGTGATATTGAAAAATTAATGCAACGAAATAGCGATATTTTAGTCGTGAAAACAAAACACGAGGGTGAAGCGTTAGCTGGGAATTGTGACCCCAGTCTCAACAGCAGACGAAATCTGGATGCAATCCAGACGAGCTGCTACTGTACTAATGCACAAACACAGTCGAAAAAACCTGGAAAATGGTATTCGGCTGGAACTGATCAACGCGAAATGTTGAAACCGATCCCAGAAGCGATGATCATTGACGAAGATGTGGCTGAGGCAGCCACAGAAGCCAACAGAGGAATACATTCAGAGGAGAAAAAAGCAATCCCAGACGAAGGTGAAACTGGCGGCAATCCAAAGACAAATCCAGATGACGAAGCAACGTCTTGGCAACAAACGATCCCAGACGCAGCTGATGAACTGAAACGAAAAACGAATCCCGATGAGCGACGACCAAAATTTTATGGATTGAACAGTGCTGGATGGCTCAGACCTGAAATTCCGACAATTACAGTTGAAATGGTAGAAACTGTATTGAATGGAAAAGATGAAAAATACAGGAATAAAAAGAAAGTGAAGAAAGAGAAAACTATTGATGAAAAGAAAGATATTTTCATCAATGAGGTATGTCACTCAATGCAGGATCAACCGAAAATTTCAAAACTGTTGGCTACTTTTTCTGTAAATTAGGCACCGCCCGGTTCGAACGCGTCATCATTGGCTCAGAAAACCGACGCTTTTCCGCTGCGCCAATGTGTCCGCTGTTCCAGCTGCATGTAAACGCAAACTTTTACGTTGCAAACATAAATACCAAGTGCAATCTTGTAGAAAGCATGTACAGTAACAAATGTGAAGGCATGCAAAAATTTGCATTTGTATTTCTTTGTTGTGATTAAATGTTTAATCACTAACAGATTTCAACATAAACCGTAGCAGAAGCCCAAATCATTTGCATAATCTTAAATTGTTCCGAAATCAGCTCCCGGAGGCCTTCATTACTTGTGTAATGCGGTCAAATTGTAGAATAATTTGTGATACTCGTGCAAACAGATATTTTCTCTAATTTTTGTATTTACAATGCGCCAATATTTTGCCGAATATAACTTTAATCAATGAGTTGAAAATAGTCGATGAATTCAGCACTTTTTGCCGGAAAAATTAGCTTAGAAAAGCTGTTTCTTTGCAAGGAAAGGTACTCTCAACTGTGTGTAGCAGAACTAAAGGTTTGAAAACAGACAAATTGTGACATTTTGGTTCTTTGTCATTTTATTGAGAAATATGGTAACCTTAATTTGAAAATATGTTAATTTTGAAGATCGCTATTCCTTGGTTTGAAAGTTACGATACCTATCGCCAAGTGGTAATAAGAATACGACTCATTTTTACCGAAGTCTATTTATAAGGCGGCCTGCTACCAGCATATGTAAATAAATTGAAAAAAACTATTGATAAATTAAAAAATATATTTCTAAATACATAATACTTCAGAAACCAGACCAGGCGCACTGTCAAATTAAAGTCGTCCAGAAACCTGCGTCGCCGATAATGGAACATTGTAAGTTTGAAATTTTAAGTTTTTTCTTAATTATTTTTTGCAATTTTTTATTTTTGAAATTTACTTAAAATAAGACAGACGAGTGTGATGTAGAGCTTTAGTTTCTCTGCTTTCTCAAGTATTTAAAATTACCAAAGACTGCAGATTGAAAAAGCCATGAGCAACAAATGTTAGGTGTGGTTTAAAGGCGGTTGTGGTTAACAAGCGCACTGAGCGGATAATTACTTGTGTGTGCTCATTCGGAGACAAGAAGACTGATGGACATACAAACTACGAAGCGCAGGTGTACGGGCGTTTAGGGTTTAAGACTTGAGCCCCATTCACACGTGTAAGTGTTTGCAGCGAGAACTTGCAACTGCACGTTTTGCACGAAAATTCCATCACAAGACTTGCATCTGCAAGTTTAAGATGCGAAAATTTGCACTTGTAAATTGCAGCTGCGAGATCTCGCCGTATAAAGTGCACGTGCGAATGGGGCTTTAGGCTTGGTCGGCAGGTTCTTTTAGTTAAAATGAACCATTTCTATAATTTTAGCAGAAGATTCATTTTTCGACGCTCAAGACTCCATTCCTTCAGAAGAACACCGAGAGAATGGTATGCCAGTTACAGAGCAGAATCAACAAGGATCAGTGGCAAGTCGAAGTGGAAATCGCGAGCAAAGGTCTCTAGAGATTTTAGGTGGTCAAACTGCAATGGAAATGACAGTGACAGACCGAGTGTCGACTCAAATTAGAACCGACCAAAAGTTGAAGAAAACACAAAATCAAGACATGAAACCAAGAGAAGAAACACAAGAACACATGGACACAAACAAAGGAATGCGATGGATGAAACAGACAGCGATAGACGAGCAACGACAAAGCGAGGAAGACGAAGAAGAATGGTCGGAAAGTGTGGAACAGATTGAACCGAATGGAGATATGATTTATGAAGTTTTCGAGGAAAATGTTAACCGCGATGGAATTCTTAAGGTAATACTCGATACAGAAACAAAAAACATTGTCAGCTTTTCTGTCAAGATTGGTTGTTTGAATAGTAAAATGATTTTTAAATTTTCAAAATATTTTGTCAATGAATAACCGAAATTAAAGAATACTAAATTGAGCTTTAAGCATTTTGAAAAACACGATTTCTCAAAAACATACGGCAAACGGCCGTTCTGAACAATTTTCTATGTTTTGTATTTTCTGGTTTAAAAGCTACAAGTCTTTATTGCCAAGCAGTGATTGGAACTATTAATTTAAAGGATACTTCATCAGGTTGGGAACTTCATTTTCAGCTGTGTTTAGCACCTATCACCGGTTGATAATAGGTTTTGGAACAAACCAGGTGTTGAATATGCAGACCAGAAAATCTACGTATAAGTAGACTCAATTAAGTGAAAAAACTTGCCAAATTAAACCTAATTCTGTACTGATTTTAATAAATTATAAGACCTATATTAACAGGTGTATTTGACGCTACACACAGTTGTGAACACTGGTAAAAAGTATAACGGTTTGTTGTTTTGAGATTCGTCACGAAATCGGCCGCAGTCCTGATGGCCGCCGGAAACGTAACGAAACTGTTACTCGGACCCGGATACCACCGGTTGGAGCGGCAGATTCAATTGAACAAATGAACAGTTTTGCACAACCGACAATTGCCCAAGCGATATTTGAATTGAATGTCCGACATGAGCCTTCACAAGGATTTGCTGAAATTCAAATTGGACAACAAAACATTGATGACATTAATTCTAAGAGCAAAATGACTCCGGTTCAAATTGTTGGAGAATCCAGGTAAATATTTCTGGTTTACTTGAAATTAGCCGTAAATCTGTGAAGGCAGCCAGTGGCGAATGAATCTTTTACCTTTGCCTGTCCTGTGGTGTTGAAACTTTTGCGATTCAAATTGTTTGGTTGTGAAACTCAAATTATATTTGCTCATAGAAATCAGTATTCTCTCTGCGCTTGCGCCTAACAACTTGCAAATTCCACCATTTTAATGTTATTTTATTTCAGTCGCTAAAAGTAAAGAAGTTTTTTCTTTCACACACAAATCATCGATTCCGCTACTCTGATTGCAAATGTTGCAAAATAAATATTGAAGTTGTGAGACTGCAGATTAAGACTTAACTTACATTTATTGCTTCTTGCTTACACTCCTAACAGAAGCCCCCCAAGCCCTCAAATAAGCGCTCAGAAACGATTTCGTTTTTCTGTATTTCCGTTGCAGATATTGACCAATCAGAATTTATATTGGTTCTCCACACTAAGCCAATAAGAAATGCTTTCTGTTTCGATGTGCATTTTATTAGTTTCATTAGGCTTTTTGTTATATTTTCTAATTTCAGAGAACATATCATCAACGTTGACGAGTTTACAAAGTTTGAACGTCATTCCGATCAACAACTTGAGGTTGCTGTTTTAGCAAAACTGTTCTTTGTAATGTAATTTGTGTCTTGGCCGAGTTTATGTTACTCTTTTATGGTCGTTTTGTTTTGGTGGCTGACTTGGGCTGAAGAGATGTTGAGAAGCAAATTGTAGGTCTCTGAGTTAATGTGTTGCCTAAAATGTTAATATTCTGGATACGTAGGTATATCACTATTTATACTATGCTACGTATATAATTTTGGGTTCATCGGAGCAGTTTATAATTTGTTGAGCGCACAAAATAACTTTGCTCTGCACAAAATCGGAGTGGCTTGGGTTTAAGCTTAGGTTTACAATTTTAGGCCTCGGTTTCGCCAATTAAGCATGCATCGGTTGTTTATTTTCAGGACGAAGAATTTTTACGCAATCGGATCCTAAGCGCCGAAGGTATGGATTTGCTTGAAATTAGCGGAAGTGTCAGCTCTGAAGGCGAACTTACTGAAGACCCTTTGAAACCATATTTCGAAGCTTTAACCGAGTCCGAACAACGCGTTGTTAGCAGCCGCATTGAAGATGCGACAGGGCGTCGAGAACAAATTATGCAAATGTCCTACGCTGAAATTGCTCAACTCAGCGAAGACGAACTGGATAAACAATATTTTGATGTGTTGACACCGGAAGAAATTGAAAAAATCTCGTAAGCGAAATTATTTGTTTAACCATTTCTCGTATGAATATTTTTTCTACTTCATGCGGTTTTTTTATTTTTCAAATTATGATTTAAACACCGCAATTCTTGATTGCAAATGACTTTTTTCACTTTTTTTGTTCTCTGATGCTGTATTTTTGGGCCAATTTAAACTCATAAAAAGTAATTAAAACTCGTCAACGCAGTTGCAACATTTGTAAGACTAAAATCTTAAAATATGTGTCTGGCCATGACGTGCCAAAATTCACAATCTAACACTGATGTATGCATCTTCGAGAAAATGTTTATAAACAAGACTTAATATTAATATGGATGATATTAATTACTTGACTGTTTTTGTTATTTTTTCAGAATCAAACAAAGCCAAGCACAACAGGGTCGCGATATTATCGCTTCGGCGAGCGACTACGAGTTATATCAGATGTCACAAAGCGACGATTGGACAACATATGTCGACTTATTCTCTCATGAGGAATTTGCAACCGAGGTTGAGCCTCGAATCGCTCGAGTTGTTGCGTTGAGGCAACAAATATTGAACGCGACTCCGGATGAAATTGCGGCGATGGCCGATGCTGAAATTCATAGTTTTCAAAAAGTGTTGTCGCCTGAAGAATGGGCGAATATTAGGTATAAATAGAAATGGCGTTTAGAATTTTAACCTTTGGTTGGGTTTAGATTTAGGCTTTTATGCAGTGGCGGATCCTTTTGATGTGGGATTCAGTGCGTTACATGATAGCGAATAAACCTAGAGAATGAAGCCAGCGAAAAGTCAAACGCAATTTGAGCACAAAGTCTTGACAAAAAAGCATAATTAATCGGTGTTGCCAGGGGCCATCAGAATCCCGGCCATCCTCTCGGTGGAAGTTGTGACACTGGAGAAATATCTACATTTGACAATAGGTTTCAATTAAATTTTATAATTAACACTAGTGTGACAACATTTAGTAAGTATAGTTATCGTAGACAAATAATGAAGATAGCGAGAATCAGTATAAGTAAACTACGTTTAGGTTGTGCCCAGAATTACAGTAAGGCTTATGCTGGAAATTTGGTTTACACTCACGCGTTTTCCCCGTCTTAATAGGATTCGACTTATTTTGGTTATTTTGGTGTCGCGTAGTTTCAGGCAAATCTATATTGATGCGAAAGGGGACAAAACACATTTGAACGGATTGGATAACGATCAGTACCTTGAAGCATCGATATCCTTATCTGTTGAAGACGATGAAACTCCAAAGGTAGCAGCCCCAGGGTTGTACCTACAGAGAGGGTCGTGGCGTCGCCCCTCGCCGCTTCCAATTTGAACAACTGTCACATTGAATAACCGCTAACGACCTGCTTATTCTATTTTAAGTTCCAGTATCTTAAAATTTTACCTGCAACGGTTCCCAAAAACGGAAATCTCCCAGTAAGTAATTGAGTCGCCGCCAGGACATCAGATTACGAAACAAAGTTTTATATTCGAATTAAGCACGGAAACACGCACAATTTTCGAGTGTTTGTTATTTATGCCACAACTTCTTGCTACCATAAAATTGTCCAGGGTTACGCTATACTAATACAGATATTGCGGATGTCCTCCATCCGCAAAAATTTAGTCCGGATGTTGCATCCGCATCCGTATTTATTTTTGCCGATATTTTTGCTAATGTTTTCGCTAAATTTTGCTTTAAAAATCGAAGCAATGAATAATTTCTTAATGCATTTTGTACCATGTGGAAACTCGAAAGTTGCGTACTCTTTTATGATGCACTCTTTGGTTTAACGAAATGTTTGTCTGACGAATCTTAATTCGCACAATTTTAAATATTCTCAGTGCAGCGGGCCGATTATTCGTATTTGGCGGCTTGCAGACCCACCACATCCGGAGCAAAATTTTCGTTAAATGCTGTATAATAATATTGGTTAACTTAAAATCCAATCTTTATCACAGGGGTGAATTAATGATTGTTAATAATTTGGCATTTGAGCCAGTCCACCCCTGCTTGCCATTTGCTGTTAGAAATGTATTTGCAACCTTAAACGTTATTGTTTTTAGGCACCGCTGTCACCTGATATGTCGGATGCTGAGCGAGAAGAACGTCGACGCAGAATTCTTAGAGCATCTGACTATGAACTGTATCTCATGTCAATCCACGAAGACCTCCCTCAGGTCTATTGGCCAGTCCTTAACCCAGAAGAAATAGCGACCGTAGAAAAACGATTAGAAGCCATCAACTCAATGAGGGATCATATCAAAAACGCGACGTTCCCTGAATTAGCACGGATGCCCGATGTTGATTTTGACGCTAACCTTGGTGTACTTACGCCGGAAGAGATAGGAAATGTGAGGTAAGCAGTCTGTGAACCGATATTGAAAATAATGCAAATGAATAGTAAGTAATCAAACGAACGGAAACGAACAACGGATGATTAATTGTAGATTTTTAAAAGTTTAAAGTCGTGTAATTTTTCTGCCAGCACAACTGAGGAATGCAAATATTAATTATATGGAAAAAATAACGATTGCACACAAACAACTTGTGCTTGTGTCTAAATTTTATTATTTTTCATATTAAATCGAACATTTACACGCACATTTGTAATTAAACACGGAATCATTTTAGAGATTTATAACTGGTCAGGAAGAGAAACAGAACGGAATTATAACTGAAATTTTGCTATGGAAACGATGGCTGCAGAGTTAAATTCTGAAGCAGGTCCACAGCAGCGCCATCTGTTTAGACAGGGCCAAGAATTCAAGTATGCTCCTGTGGTATTGTAACTGACACATAATCAGAGCCAACTGGATCCGCTGTTCGGACACTGGCCAAGTAAACCGCAGTTGGTCCAAACAAGTTTTGGTCGAGTTTTATTGTTAAATATTTTTATGTGGAGCAAATTAACTCCGGCACTTATTGAGCAGATGCTATCTTGAAGAGGGTGGCAGACAAGGGTGTATAAAAAGTATGAGCTCAAACAATTTTTTTCATCTTCAGGCAAAAATGTTAGTCTTTCATGAAAGAAAAGTGTTATTTGTTGTCAAGTTTTATAGAATTGGGTTACTGCTTAGATTTATTTCCATCTTACAAACTTCTACGCGTGAAGAGATTCAATCATCCAATTCTTTATCTGCAAAACTTTTCAGCGGAAACGTTTGCTGCTGAAAAGTTTGTGAAAGTGACTTTGGACAAAATTTGTACCACATGATGTAACGGTTGAATGCTTGACTTGAGTGTAAAATGACAGGGGTTCGATTTCCCGTGTGGTCGTTAATTTTGGACCAGACATGAAACAGGGATTGCGCAGACTGTATAGTTCCTCCAACAATGGAAGTAATACCGCCTTGGTAATTTCAGCAACAAACGAACTGAAGCTGTAGATGGCCGACAACATATTCTGGATCTCTCCGATTTGGATCTTTATTTAATGGCGCAATCTCCAACAGAGTTGCAATCATACGCTGTTTATTTTGATCCTGAAGAATTTAAAACGTTAGTAACTGCACGAATACGCAAAATTGCTGAACGCCGTCACCGAATATTGAATGCATCTGCGTTGGAGCTTACACGCCTTGGTGATGATCAATTTAATGCGTTCCAATCATGTCTGACATCTGACGAGTTTGATCGCATCAGGTTAGTGAGACAGTGTCGCCAAGTGGATATGATTTGCACCTTTCAAGCAAACAGACTGCGTTCGAATCCAGGTGGGAATGAGTATAGGAGGTGGTGTCATCTCAAGGGGGATTTGAGCTTTAAATAATATTCAAGCTTCTTGTTCTTCTGGAGCTGGTGTGTTCAAATCTGCGTTGAATCTCTCACTTGCGGTTTAAAGCTTTGTTCTGTAATTTTGCAGCTTTTTATTAAAAGGACATCATTATCATTAATACCTAAGCATTGCTTAGGCTGTAACATTACAAACAATATTCGTCACCAGACCAACACGTAACAGTGGCTAAGAAAGTTACAACGTTTCGCACAAATTACAAGCGGGGGCAAAACTGATTCAGGGCTGCTAAAACTTTCCCAGGGGCGTTGCTCATTGTGTACTTCTTGAAATACGGGACAGTCGCTAAAAACATGTATTACACATTGGTGTAAATGTAGCCGATTTGAAAATACCTGCCTCAAACGTAGGTATGCATTCTCCATCTGTCTGTTTTTCCTCTGTTTTCTACTTTATTTTCATTCATTTTTCGTTTTTACTTTCTATTTCATTTGTCTGTTCTGGTTACTATGTGAACATTGTTATCAATCAAGCATCGGCACTCATACACTTTCCTCTTTGCCTACGCCTAAACCTAAGCCAAAATTGTACCAAAATTTGAACGTTTCGAATACTGACTGTATGGCAAAAGCGTCCAAATGACAAACCAATTTATTTTGATTCTTCTCATTATTGTTTCAATGCATGCGATACTAATTTTTGTTTGCGCACTCATTTCTCGAATTTCCTGGTATTCTCAAATGTGTATTACATTTCTCTTCAGTTGCTACTAACTTTTGTAAGTTTTTAAACGATGAAAACTAAACTTTGAGATGCAGTGCGGTGTTTTTCAGGTGACCGGATGTGCGGCCAGCAAATTATTTCGAGAAGACGAAATTTTTAATATTTATGTCGATTTTGGTCTTTGTTATTCTTAAACCTGTAAAAACGGTTTTAGTTCGTTTCTCCACAAATATTGACAGACACATTCCCATCTGCCGTCTTTGTGTGAGCCAGTGAAGACGGCTTCGGGTGTGAGCGAAAATTCATATCTGTTGTACTTGGCTGTTTGAAAACGTATGTGTAACGGGTAAAAGGTGCGATACAAAGGCATAAATTAATCAATGTCTCTGGATGAAGGAGGGTAGAAACAATAAAAAATTTCTAAATTCTGATCCCGAAGCAAAGGCTCATACGTGGCTTTAAAAATACCTGTTTAACTGTACGTTCATATCTGTTGATAGTCTAACACAATCCAAATTGCTGGCCGCGTCTGCGTTTTGTTTATTGATTCTTTGCTTAAATATAATTTGCTTTTATTTCTTTGTTTTGCAGCTGCATAACATTTATTTATCATTTTCTGTTGATTTAACAAAACTGTACTAACATTTTAGATATAATTGATCTCGAATGTGTGCAATTTTTTGTTGAAATTTTGAAAAGTTTCCATCAACGGCAGTGATCTCGCCTTTCGATGATAGTTTTGGTCTTAGGCTTTCTCACAGTCTTGCGTTTGCTGACTTTGTGATTTTTTAAACCGAAAACAAATTGAATCTTTCAAGTCAAATGACCAATTAAATTTAAAGTAAGTTTTGCGTTTTTATTCTGCGAAAAATTATTTGTTACTCTCAAAAATCAATTCTTGAAATACTTCTTGTAGTTTAGCAAAATATGTTTATTTACGTTGCCTAAACTCTGAGACAATTTAATAAAAGTTCAAATATCAGTTAAGTTTCGTTTTTCACAAGCTCGAAAAGTCGCTTTCGGCAACGATGCAAAAATAACTGGCGCTCAGCGTTTTTCTCCAGGCCAGGATTTGTCTGGTCTTGGACTCGGTTTCGTCCACAATCTCGGTTTTAATCATTTTTGTTCTTCCCTGCTCGTAGAATTTAGTGAATCCCGATTTTCGAATTTTTCATCATGGATATTGGCCGATCCCTAGGTAAGTTTGAAATGTGAATAATTTTATGAAAGTTTAAGCACAACGGAACAATTTTACAGTTAACCCGGGGTCAACCGCTAGATTTTGAGTAAATTTTGGGTCATGTCCGCTAGCACAATATTATCAATAAGGTTGTGCCGCTTAAAGAAGTTGCGTTTGGTTTCACATTTAATCGAGTATTTGAGTTACGGCATCAACGTCGGTAACATTAATGTTGAAAATTTGTTGACGCTAATTATTTTAAATTATTTTTTAGATTTCAGATGATTATCCACACTTCGGTTTGCAAGTTTAGTACACAGTTGGCTGTGATTTCAGTTGTATTCACGGGTGACAGTGTTTCTTTTCTTAAATTTGAGCTGAGAAAACATCTCTTCCGTTTGGTTCCAGGTATGATAATTGCATTGCGTGGTGGTAGAAGATAATAGAATAGGCTTAGTTTCGCTTAGTACATTTCGTTTTATTTATCTAAGCCCGGTGTACTAAACTGGCATGGCCGAACAGTTTTGTATTGCAATAACACAAAGTTTCGCTTGCATCAGGCGCACATTCACAATTGTCAACAAGGTTGGTTATGAAATTTTACAGTCAAATTTATTGACATTTTGAAATGAGTTTTATGAACCATTTGTATCGTAAAATTTTCAACACAGCAGACTCGGTGTGGTGGGGAGACACATTTCCTCATTTCTCATTGGATTCACCACTGAATTTCAGGTTCAATAAGCATAAGATGCTCTCATGATTTTGAAAATATCATTTGTGTGCTTTATCTGTTTTGAACAATTTTACATGAGTAGGGATGTTCTCGCAGTATATAAATATATAAATTAGTGTTAACTGTCAAACCATATTGAAAAAGTACAAAACAAACTTTTTCGTTTTCGTTCTCAAACGATACTCAAAATACGTCTGTTCGGTTTTGTCGATATATTGAGACGCGTTGAACGCATTTGACACAATTTAAAGTTGAAATAATTAAAAAAATTATTAAAATAGGAATTTTAAAAAAAGTCTTATTTGTTGTTTTTAGTATTTTCAGAATTCTAAACGCTTTTCTGTTTTGAAGGTAACAGATTGCTGTGATTCGCTAACTTGGTTAACCTTTGTGTAGCATTGGTGTAAAGGTAACTTGTTAATATCATTGCATAGTTTATAACAGTATTGTGCGATTTCATAGCTGCATATTTTGTAAACTGTTTCAATATTTTTGCACTTTCAAAATCTGGTATGTCACACGAGGGAGTTTATGGAAAACTGGAAATCGGATTCGAGCAAATCCTGTCAGTTTTTACTGTGACTTAATCTCGTTCCTCTACCATAATTCAGCTTTATTTTATTGTTACAGGTTTGTTTTTCGGCTTGTGGCTTCGGCTTAGGTTTAAGCCTAAGCATAAGTCTAGGTTTAGGTCCTTGACTTGGATAAACATATCTTAGCACAATGCTTGTATAAATATATGTATATGTTTAAGTGCTGAATTTTAAATTTATTTTTTAAAAATTTTTAATGTTTAAAAAATAATATTTTCAGTCGCAGCCGATCAACAGCGATTGCAGCGTTAGCGCAAGCGAATTCGATGACTGATGCAAATCTTGCTAAAATAAGCGGCGAGCAATTGAACGCATTGCTCGCTCAACTGCCGACTGAATCTCAACTCGAGTTCAACCGGCGTGCTCAGAAAGCTCGAGACTCTCGCACTCGGATACTGAACGCGAGCGATCGTGAGTTGAGTCGACTCGGAGCAGAGCAATTTGACGATTTTGAACGCGTGTTAACTGGTGACGAATTTGGTGATTTAAAGTGAGCAAGGGGCACAGTCGGAGGTGGAATTGAGCGCTGTTTTCATGCCTAAGTCATAGCCCTGTAGAGCCGAAAATTTAATATTAACGTTGAGGGGTTTCATGTTTGCCAAATATTCTGTTACTCTAATCCTAAGTCTAAACCTAAGCCAATTTGACGCGTACTCAAGCTGGCAGTACTCGCTGCAGCAAAGGGTTTATTAACTATTCAAAGATTAGCTGAACCAGTTTGAATGTTACTTACAAACCATATCTCGAACTGGCAATGCTGGCAACACAGTTGTATGTTTTTAGACTGAAACGGCAAAAAGCAATAGACAGAGACGAAGAAATGTAAGTCATATTGGTTTTCAGTATTTATTTGCGCATTAAACATAACGAAGACGTGTGACAGGTTATACGTCCGTAGCAAAATGTGTGAGACAACTTTAAAAGTGAGCTAAGTTGGTCTTTCGCAATGGAAAAGTTCGAATTTCACAGCCAAATTTGAAAAACTTCTTTTCAAGTTTGACCAATGAAACAGGCGTTGGTCATGTTCAAATAGGTTTAAATATTTTTAGACACTTGATTTCCAGGCCAGTACTCGAATGTTATTGGTTATAATTAAGACAATATAAAGTTGAGTTTTATATGTCCAACCACTGAAATCATGGACAGTTCAACGATTTCAACAATAGATTTTCAGTACACATATGTACGTGTAACCGAGATTCCAGGTTGCTCAATTCAAATTTCATTCTTAGCTAAAGATCCGTTTTTAGTGAATTTCAGGTTCAGACAATCCAATTTGGAAATTTATTTTAACCATTCAAATCTTTTGAATTTCACGTTTTTAATTAATAATAATTTAAAATTTTAGGTTCTCGTCCGCCGAGGAAGAACCACAAGCATTAATCAGCGCAGAAATTATTGTAGAACAAGCGGAACATAAACGCCGAATTCTACACAAAACAGCTGCAATTGACGTTAAGGAAGACGAAAATGTACCTCACGGGTAAGACATAACCCTTATTTTCATAAGTATGTTCTTTTCCTTCGTATATAACGTTTCAAGCTGAAATTGTAACACCAATCTGTCTGGTCAGAGGCGTCTACAATGACAACTCTGTTGTGCAAGCTTGACGCTCAAGGCTGAGGAGTCTCTAATGTCTTGTAGAGATTGTGTATTGAGTATGCGAGTAATAATTGCTAAACACAATCCATTGTTTGTTTTATTTAGCTTACACTGTTTTCACAATTGTTGTCAATGTATACTCAATGTGGGAAGTGGCTAAGTTTTCTTATATTAAAATTCGGATCGTAATTATTTGAAATGCATTTATCTGTCCAGTTTATAATCTCTGTAGCCATAGAAGAAGAAGCTAAAATTGTCTTTGTATAAACTGTAGTTTGTGTTAATGAAATGTTTTTTAAATAGTTTGCGTTGGGCTGGTTTATAATAAGTTCTCAGGGGCCGGATGTTAGAGCCATTCAATTCGTGCGACAAACTTACATTTGACGGAAACTCGTGTATGAAATTTACGTAAAAGTTGCAAAAGCCCTGAGACGTCTTCTTGGAATCGATTCGACTGCAAACTGACTTCAAAAGTTAACAAAAGTTACTGATAAGACAAAGCATTTTCATATGTTTGAGATTTCTTTCAAAATACACTTGAAATTAAACATTTACATTGTGTTTCTTCGAATGTTTTCTTTTTTAAAAATTTAGTTAACTTACCCTTACCAGTTTCACTATTGTTCCAAATTCCACTCCGGTAGATTTAGTACGTTTTAGTTTGGTGCTCCTTCTTTGTTAGTTTCTGTTGATTTTTCAAACAAAAACACGATGATAACTATTAATCAGGAGTATCCATCTTAGTAGTTTTTGCATTATACAAACGAATCAGCCGTATTCCGTTTTTGTTTGATCTTAACTCTACTTTTGGCAGATGGACCTTATGTACGTCTCATTAACTTTTAGAAAATTTTTTAGCTTTTGAAAAATAACCGAAAGCATTATTCAATGAATCAGAACGTTCTATATTTGCTTCGCTTACATGAATTGTACCCAATCAAATTGTATGATCCAGGTTTATTAATGAATGTATGTGCAATCAGTAATGTCTTTTGCAATATTTCGCAAAAATGCAATTTTTTTTGTATTCTACAGAAAAGGCGATATTGAAATCCAACAGTGGCAAGACGAACAAACTCAAAGAAATCAAAAGGAAGATCAAATTCTGGAATTGCAAAAAATAGAGGAAGAGAAGCGTAAGAAACAAGAGAAAAATGAAGAAAAAGAGCAAAAACGCAAAATCAAAGAGGAACAATTACGAGAGGCACAGGAAGAAAGAAAACAAACAAAGGAGGAGGAGGAGCACAAGGAGCGTGAGGAAACGGAACGACTGCGTAAGGAAGAGGAAGAGCGACTACGTAAAGAAGAGGAGGAACGCAGGAAGCGTGAAGAAGAGGAACAACTTCGAAAAAAAGACGAAGAGCGACAGATAAAAGAAGTTGAAGAACGCAAGAAGCGGGAGGAAGAGGAACGACAACGCCAAGAAGAGGAGGAGCGCAAGAAGCGGGAGGAAGAGGAACGACTACGCAAGGAAGAGGAAGAGCGACAGAAAAAAGAAGAGGAACAACGCAGGAAACGTGAAGAAGAGGAACAACTACGTAAAGAAGAGGAAGAGCGTAATAAGTGTGAGGAAGCGGAACGTCGTCGTAAGGAAGATGAAGAGCGGCAGAGAAAAGAAGAGGAAGAACGCAGGAAACGTGAAGAAGAGGAACGACTACGTAAGGAAGAAGAAGAGCGACAAAGAAAAGAAGAGGAAGAACGCAGGAAGCGTGAAGAAGAGGAACGACTACGTAAGGAAGATGAAGAACGACAGAGACAAGAAGAAGAAAAACGCAGGAAGCGTGAAGAAGAGGAACGACTACGCCAAGAAGAGGAGGAGCGCAAGAAGCGTGAGGAAGAGGAACGACTACGTAAGGAAGAGGAAGAGCGACAAAGAAAAGAAGATGAAGAACGCAGGAAGCGTGAAGAAGAGGAGCGACTGCGTAAGGAAGAGAAAGAGCGACAGAGACAAGAAGAAGAAAAACGCAGGAAGCGTGAAGAAGAGGAACGACTACGCCGAAAAGAGGAGGAACGCAGGAAGCGTGAAGAAGAGGAACAACTTCGAAAAAAAGACGAAGAGCGACAGATAAAAGAAGTTGAAGAACGCAAGAAGCGGGAGGAAGAGGAACGACAACGCCAAGAAGAGGAGGAGCGCAAGAAGCGGGAGGAAGAGGAACGACTACGCAAGGAAGAGGAAGAGCGACAGAAAAAAGAAGAGGAACAACGCAGGAAACGTGAAGAAGAGGAACAACTACGTAAAGAAGAGGAAGAGCGTAATAAGTGTGAGGAAGCGGAACGTCTTCGTAAGGAAGATGAAGAGCGGCAGAGAAAAGAAGAGGAAGAACGCAGGAAACGTGAAGAAGAGGAACGACTACGTAAGGAAGAAGAAGAGCGACAAAGAAAAGAAGAGGAAGAACGCAGGAAGCGTGAAGAAGAGGAACGACTACGTAAGGAAGACGAAGAGCGACAGAGACAAGAAAAAGAAAAACGCAGGAAGCGTGAAGAAGAGGAACGACTACGCCAAGAAGAGGAGGAGCGCAAGAAGCGTGAGGAAGAGGAACGACTACGTAAGGAAGAGGAAGAGCGACAAAGAAAAGAAGATGAAGAACGCAGGAAGCGTGAAGAAGAGGAGCGACTGCGTAAGGAAGAGAAAGAGCGACAGAGACAAGAAGAAGAAAAACGCAGGAAGCGTGAAGAAGAGGAACGACTACGCCGAGAAGAGGAGGAGCGCAAGAAGCGTGAGGAAGAGGAACGACTACGTAAGGAAGAGGAAGAGCGACAAAGAAAAGAAGATGAAGAACGCAGAAAGCGTGAAGAAGAGGAACGACTACGTAAGGAAGAGGAAGAGCGACAGAGACAAGAAGATGAAAAACGCAGGAAGCGTGAAGAAGAGGAACGACTACGCCAAGAAGAGGAGGAGCGCAAGAAGCGTGAGGAAGCGGAACGACTACGTAAGGAAGAGCAAGAGCGACAAAGAAAAGAAGAAGAAAAACGCAGGAAGCGTGAAGAAGAAGAACGACTACGTAAGGAAGAAGAACAGCGACAGAGACAAGAAGAAGAAAAACGCAGGAAGCGTGAAGAAGAGGAACGACTACGCCAAGAAGAGGAGGAGCGCAAGAAGCGTGAGGAAGACGAACGACTACGTAAGGAAGAGGAAGAGCGACAGAGACGAGAAGAAGAAAAACGCAGGAAGCGTGAAGAAGAAGAACGACTACGTAAGGAAGAGGAAGAGCGACAGAGAGAAGAAGAAGAAAAACTCAGGAAGCGTGAAGAAGAAGAACGACTACGCCAAGAAGAGGAGGAGCGCAAAAAGCGTGAAGAAGAGGAACGACAACGTAAGGAAGAGGAAGAGCGACAGAGACAAGAAGAAGAAAAACGCAGGAAGCGTGAAGAAGAAGAAGAAGAAGAACGACTACGTAAGGAAGCGGAAGAGCGACAGAGACAAGAAGAAAAACGCAGGAAGCGTGAAGAAGAAGAACGACTGCGCCAAGAAGAGGAGGAGCGCAAGAAGCGTGAAGAAGAGGAACGACTACGTAAGGAAGAGGAAGAGCGACAGAGACAAGAAGAAGAAAAACGCAGGAAGCATGAAGAAGAAGAACGACTACGTAAGGAAGAGGAAGAGCGACAGAGACAAGAAGAAAAACGCAGGAAGCGTGAAGAAGAACGACTACGCCAAGAAGAGGAGGAGCGCAACAAGCGTGAAGAAGAGGAACGACTACGTAAGGAAGAGGAAGAGCGACAGAGACAAGAAGAAGAAAAACGCAAGAAGCGTGAGGAAGAGGAACGACTACGTAAGGAAGAGGAAGAGCGACAAAGAAAAGAAGAGGAAGAACGCAAAAAGCGTGACGAAGAGGAGCGACTGCGGAAAGAAGAGGAAGAAAGACTTCTGAAAGAAGAACAGCGAATTAAACAAATAGCGATAACCCGAATGCAGGACGAAATGCTTCTGTTAGAACCATATCAACTGCTCAGCATTGAAGAGTCTGACTTCGCAGTTAAAATTTCCGAGTTTACGGAAGAAGCCATTGCTGCTTTAAAGTAAATAATACTGTAAAATTCAGCGTTGTTGACACGTTCTCACGTTGTGAAACAGCCATATTTAGATTCGAAATGTGTTACTAAAGCTTGTAGTGAAATTTGATATTCCTATCTTTGTTTTTAAATTTTCCTAAACAAGTGTGTTTTACATATGCCTTGGTTAAACTATTTGAAAACAAGCAGCAGTGTAGCAAAAGACAGGATAAGAAACCTTACTGTCAAATTACATTGAAAGAATGTATTTCTGCAAAAATGTATGTTTCTATTGCTGTGCGGGCTAAAAAAACTAAAATATTAACTTACCCGCATGCATATTTTACGTTTTAATTTGATTCAATTTCAAGCTGAGAATTGATCTCCAGAATCTTCAACGGTGAGCTTGTAAGAGAGCTTTGCTTACATATGCTCAACCCTCCAGCTTAAATACAATATAAATACAACTGCTTGTTAAAATTTTAACGAAGCCTTTTTTATTTCAGCGAACGTCGACAACAGGCAAAAGAACAGAATGAAAAACTGAAAACAATCACTGATAAAGAACTTGCCGAATTGAATAAACCAGAACTCAACAAACTGTTTGAAGTTTTAGCACCCGAGGAACGTGAAAAATTTCGAATTCGAGTAGAAATTGCTGTAGAAAGACTTCAAAACGCCAGAAATATTGTAAAAGCCGCCAAGAAAGGCCCGATGGGACCGGAAGAAATTAATGATAGCGACTTAACTGAGATTGAACCAATGCTTAACAAAGAGGAAATGGAAACCATAAAGTGAGCGATTTGTTGCAGTAAATTTAAGGCGTCTAACAGAGGCGAACCGAAAGAGTGGATCCATTCCTCGGTACGCCGCCACTGGTATACAGCGATTGAAGCGAAAAGTTTGCACGGCTTCGTCGTTCAAACCGCTTTAAGTGAATAATGCACCGAGGGCAGGATGTAAACATATTTTTGCGCATTCGAATTGAGTAGATAACGTTCAATGACTGAAACTGAATTTATTACTGAAAATCCAGTAACAGTGTTATTTTGTCGCATCCATTTAGAAATTTCGGGGCTGTATCTCGTTAAACCTTTATACGCCAAGGAAAACATTTTGACTCAAAACTTAAAAATTCTACTAAACATCTGCACAATGTCGAGAACATGAGTATCCCATTTTATATGGCCTCCCGTTATATTTTGTAACCTGGTCATTTTAAAATGGCCGGAGGTCAACGTAAGACGGAATCGTATTTTGCAATTTTAGAACAAACCTACGCGAAACAAAACAAGCGATGAATGAAATCGCTGGTATGTCTGACAAACAACTTGCAGAACTTAGTCAATCTGAACGAAAAGCAATTTTCAACCAGTTGCCTCAAAATGAAAGGGAAAAACAAAAAGTTCGGGCCGAAATCGCCGTTGAGCGTCTGGAAAAGGCCCGAAAAATGTTAACCGCCGCCAAGGAAAGGCCGATTCCACCGGAAGAAGTTAATAGCGAACAATTAGCACAACTTGAACAAATGCTTAACACAAACGAAATGAATATTGTAACGTAAGTTTAATTCATGTGTTACTGTTTAAAATCCATTTTGCTCGACTATTTTTGCTACGAAAAAAATGAAATAAAGGTTCAGAAATACAGATATGAATATTTTTAATTATAAAACCTTGTTACTGTGATATAAAACATCGAATGACAATTGTTACTACTTTAAGAGAAAACATATCAACAACAAATGCCGCCATAGCGAAAGTCGAGGATATGTCGGATTTGGAATTAGCGGAACTTAGCAAAACGGAAAAAGAAGAACTTTTTAGCCATTTACCCGTCAATTTAAAGAAACAACAACAGATTCGTGCAGAAATGGCGGTAGAGCGGAGACAAAAGGTTGTAAAAATTGTTGAGGCAGCCAATGACGGTTCCTTAAGCCGTGAGGAGCCAACTGAAGACGAGATAAATGAATTGGCGGCGGTGATGAGCGAAGAAGAAACGAATTTGTTGAGGTAAAATTTAAATTTTTATATATCAATTAGATAGCAAATTTATGCTGGACAAAAAGCAGATATGCAGCAGTGACAGAAATTTCGTGAGCAAATGACCGAAATGTCAAACTTGATTTGGACCTCAAAATCTAATACAAGATTTTGCATTGAAATTATGGTAAGGGGGCGCTCTCCATCTTGCGGACCCCCCGTAAAAAAGAGCATATCTTGTCTTATGATCTTTCTATACCCATTATACATAAGAGTAAGTCCAAATCTAAGCCAAAGCCTAAACCTAAACGTGATTTTATTAGCCTGAAGTCAATGTCTACTTTTATTATTCGTGTCAGATTATACCATGCCGAATTGAAGCGACTGCGTGACATCATTTTA
Organism: Enoplolaimus lenunculus; assembly: GCA_030248215.1. Classification (NCBI taxonomy): domain Eukaryota; kingdom Metazoa; phylum Nematoda; class Enoplea; order Enoplida; family Thoracostomopsidae; genus Enoplolaimus; species Enoplolaimus lenunculus. The sequence goes on from JASANG010000185.1 coordinate 62,031, forward strand.
TCAATGAATGACGAAACACTCATCAACCAATCAGAATCCGATCTGCAAAATTACCTGACGTCATTAAACGAACAAGAAAAGCATGAAATTCAACAACGATTAAGCAAATTGCGATCTCGAGGGGAAACGGCAATTGCAATGTCAAATACAGAACTTGCAGCGATTAGTGATGTTCAATTTGAAGAATTCAAAAATTGTGTTCCAAAACAACCGATGGCAAAGCTTAGGTAAGTGCAGGCCAGTGCTCAGAGATGGAGGCAACATATGCTTAAACCCACCATTTGAAAAATTTTAGCCCAGTTTGCAAGTCATTGGAAATGTCTACATTTTCCTTCTGAAATACCACAGTATGTAAAACTGGCGGCGGCATTTTTGTGATGTGAAGTATGCTATAACCTTCAAAATAGGTGAAAAATACATATCAGATTAAGATCAGGGTTCGAGATCTGTCTTCAGATTACAAACTTGAAATAAATTTAAAAAGTAATTGAAATTTGCCAAAAAATCCAAATCAGTTGAGTTGTCATTTTAGGAATACGGACCAGTTTTATTAAGAATTAATTTTGAGCTTTTGACGCCCATTTTTACGTTTATACACATTTGTGAATAATAATTCTGTTGATTTCGGATTTCAGAGATCGTAGACGTGACATAATTGAGATGCGAGCAATCATCCTAAACGCGGATGACGCATTTGTTGCCCAACTCACTCAACCACAACTTGACCGCTACAGGTTGTACTTGAGTGAGTCAGAAGTTGCACAACTCGACGCTCGCATTGCCGACATCGATACAAGACGTGCTCGAGTGTTCAATGCGACTCCAGTTGAACTCGCGTTGATGTCCGATGCGGAGTTCGAGTCGTTCAACCCAATACTCGCCCGTGATGATTACCAACAGCTCAGGTGCTTTTCATAGTTATGTTCGTTCTGCTAAAAATTTTGCAATGCAAATTATTCATTTGAAGATTACCAAGTTACTTCACTGGCATTGTATGGTCTTTTTAGATAGCAATAGTTAATTCCCGAAAATCACTTATCTTTTACTAATAAACCGTTTGATAAAAAACTTATTTGGGATGGCTGTTTTCTAGAATGGAACATGCAACGATGCAGGGAAAGATTCGGAATGTCTCGGTGCGGGAGATGCTTTTATTTAAAGACAAGCAGAAACATCAAAATATGCATATTTTATGCGTTTCCTCACTGTGTTTAGCAAATTTTCATCCTAAGAAATAAAGGTAAACATTGAAAATTATGTTTTGGATGGTAAATTTCAGGTTTTGCGGTAAAAGTACAAAAGTTTGTCGGATCACTTTTCTTGTTTGTGTTTTAAAATTATCTGAACTCAAATTTAGTTCACTTAATTGTAGTTCAAAACGTACGGAAGCTCAGCTGAAACGTCAAGATATATTCGAATTAACTCAACTTGAGTTGGCTCAATACTCGACGGCAGAACTTGCGAGCAGCTGTCAGCCATTTTTGATGGACACTGAATGGACTGGGATTAAAGACAAGGCCGATGCTGCTAGAAATCGCCGCCGTTATGTTCTCGGTCTTCGGCCTTACGAATTGGCGGTCTGTATGGACCGACAAACGTTAGATGGATATGCTGATGTGCTGAGTGAAAAAGAGTTGGATAATTTGAGGTTTGAAATTTTAATCAGGAGTGCGAACAAGCGGGTAGGAATTAACGGCAACTGCTACATTGCAAAGACTCTTATACACTTTCACCTGCATTTACACATATGCTTAGTTAAAAGGTCAAGGTTTGATTTAGACAAAGGCTTGCCTATACGTAGCCTAAATCTGAGCATTTTTGCCTAAATCTGAGAACTTTTGCCTAAACCTGAGAACCTTTGCCTAAACCTGAGAACTTTTGCCTAAACCTGAGAACCTTTGCCTAAACCTGAGAACTTTTGCCTAAACCTGAGAACTTTTGCCTAAACCTGAGAACCTTTGCCTAAACCTGAGAACTTTTGCCTAAACCTGAGAACCTTTGCCTAAACCTGAGAACTTTTGCCTAAACCTGAGAACCTTTGCCTAAACCTGAGAGCCTAACGTGGGTACAATTTTCTTGGAGAAAATGAATGTGGGGAAAATTTTCACAGCAGACTTCAGCTTGTTCTATTTGAAGTGATAATAACTACGCTGGCGTGACCAAAAACAATCTGGCCATGATTTCATTTCAGAAGGGCGAAGCCTTTATAGAAGTTTTTGTTTGAATTCTTTGATTTTAGCGGATTTATTTCAAGGACTGTAAAGGTACATTTTTCTCGTTTCCATTTTGTTTATAAATGTAACTCACTGGCTTCAGATGAATTTGATTCGACCGTTAAAATGAATTTCAAACAGGAATCGGAATACTTTCAGATCCAAACAATCAAAATATGTCAAACTACGGAATACAATATTGGCTGCTTCTGAAGCCGAATTGGCAACATTAACACGATCTGAACTCGCAGAGCACTCAGAACCGTTGAGTAACGATGACCGCGATTCCATCTATGCGCGATACGACGCACTGCAAGATGCACGAAGGACTGCTAAAGCAATTACTGCACTGCAGTTGGCAATTGCAACTCAACAACAGTTTGAATCAATGTTGAAACCGTTGGTGCTAGAAGATGACAAGGAAACGCTCATGTATGGAGTAATATTATTTGAAAATTACTCAATAACAAAATGTATAATGTTTTTAGTATTTGTTAAGGTTTACTTGAACAACAGTTAACTTTATAGAAGAAGGTGTTCAGGAAACGAAATATATATGAAAACTGCATACAAATCGGTTAAATTTACCTAAAATGCCCTCAATGGTTGATACATAGCGAATGCGGAATACGTTCCCCCAACCCTGATATGCAGAAAATTTTCAATGCTAATTTACTGTTCATCTTGAAGCTCATATTATCGTCACCAACTCAACTTTGAAAACTGAAATTTTCACGCAAAAGCGTTCCTTTGTGCGCAATTAACTTCCTTTAGTCGGTGCTCTATTTTGCAAAGCAAATGGTTCATTTTTGTTGCAGAACCCGTCGTGAAAAGGCGGTCAGCCTTCGAGCCGAAGCTCTCGTCCTTAGCGATGTGGTCCTTGCGACTACGGCCGCATCAGGACTGACTCGATTTAAACCGGTGCTCACTGAGCAAGAATTTGAAGATTTGCTTGATAGACGGGATTCAATGGCTAAATTGAAGAAAATGTTGCTCAATGCAAGCGGTCTTGAACTTGCTTTGATGCCTGAATCACAGTTTACTCACGCTAGAGCTACGTTGAGCACAAGCGAAGCAGACAGCGTTACGTGAGTTTTTTGAAAGTTTGAATTTTAAGTGTGAAGTGACTGCTTGCAAATACCTTAGCAACATTTCTAAATTTTAAACATTCTTCATTATCGTTAACATTTTGAATGCCGATCGGCAAATCAAATTTCCAACTGATTAAATTTAACACCTTTGATTACTGGTTGGGAAGATGGTTTCTCATCATGCATGTAATTGTAATAATTGTGAGAAATTGCATGAATTGTGTTGCTTTTCAGTTTGCTTGTTTAAAACAACTTTCCTGTAATTTGAACCATAAAAAGAATTAATTAGTGATATACACAGTGATTTTTAGCCACCCCGAAGATGTCAGTTCAAAAACTATCAATGTTTCTCTTGAAAAAGGCCTTTGAAACACTAAAAGATATTTGTCGTCTGAAGAGACTTGCATCTCAAACAGTTTGCGAATTTCATATTGAAATCACTAATTTCTATCACTTGTTCGTAGCTGATCAGCATCAAGTGTGAAACCAGGAAGGTCGTTAAGGGTCAAAATCAATTTTGAAACTTCTGTCCAGTTCCTTATAACAGTTAATTCAGATAATGACAAAACAAGTAACTTCCGTTTTAAAATTTTATAAAATGTTTACTTCACTTTCCTTTCTAAAATCTTGGTCACACTCTTTATTGGGAAACTCAAGCTACCAGCAGCATAATGAGCAGCCTCAGTACAGAATTGCGAACCTCCTAAAATGAGTTTACACCAACATAAAAACAAAGTCGGTTCAAAACAAAAATACCAAATTCTTTTAATTTGCAAAAAAACTTGGAAAAAACAATTTTAACGTTTTTTCAACTCTGTCTTTAATTTTTATCTGCAGCTTTGATTGTTTTTTGTTTCGCTGCAACAGCTGTTACAGAAATGTTATAGCGGGTTTTCAAGGATTGTTTTTACTCACAATTACAGTAAAAATATTACAATTATGGATCATCCACGTAATATTGTCTACGCTACTGTAAAAAATTGTCCACACACCTGGCATTAAGGGCGGGACAAAACGACAATGTTCTTAAGCTATAAAGACTTTACAGAAGGTATAGATAGATAGTGGGTTTTGAAAGCAGGTCCTTCGAAGGGACTAAGGACAATGTAGACACTGTCTGGACACAGTGTCTGACAATACGAGTTCCTTCGAACAGACTCTGTATAATTGCAAAGCAAAGTTCCTTCCGACAAACTTTGTGTTGCGAAATAAGCTGAGTCCCTTCTGACAGACTCTGGACAAAACAGTTGCCCTTTAAATAGCGTATTGACAATTTAGCATGGGTATGGACGGCAACGTGACCAAGCATAGGTCGTCCATAGCGAGTGCGAGTTGTCAGTAGGGTCTACACAGGATATGATTGACATTTGGACATGTAATTTGGAAACAGTAAAATTACAGACTTAGGGGCTCGTACGTGTGGACAATTTTTTACAGTAGCGTAGACAGTATAACGTGGATGACCCATTATGGTTTAAAACAGGAAGTTTCAATGCAGTGTTTGTGTTTTGATTTGTTGCTATCATATAGAATACATTTAAAACAAGACATACAATAGCTTTTGGGCGTCGAAATTTTTGGTATGCGGCTACTGAAGTCAAAACAATTTTGTCAACGCCGGATGCCATTAAAATAGTCAAAAAGTGCAGCGCCAGCTTAAGTCTTAGGCCCTGGCTTAAATTCAAACGCTTATGCAGTAAGATTGCATTTTACTTCGTAACAGTGTTATATATTTGGGCCGTCCCCTTAATATTTATTACACCATTTGACACTAAAGCGTTCCTTCTATCATATTAATGTTCAGTTTAAATGTTATGTTATTTTATTAATATTAATTAATAATTATTCTAGTTATAAAAACTTATTATTCAACAAATTAGCATTATAACCAATAATGATTCAAAATTAAACGCTAAACAATGAACTCTGATATCGCAAGGAACCGTATACTGAACGATTTGACAGATTATCAGCTTTCACAGGTTTCCACATACGAATATAATCGTTGTTACGAGTCGGTGTTGTTTTCCGAAGAACGGTCTGCATTTCGGCATCGATATGAATTAGCAGTCAAAGACAGGGAACGTATAATAAATGCTTTGGATTTAGAAATTGCTGGGATGTCCCCTGACGAATTTGAAGCGATTGCTTGTAGAGTACTGTCAGATGAAGAACAGACAACGATAAGGTAAGTCAAGGCGTATAACCAGAACAGTGGTCAAGGCTGTCCTGCCTTTAATCCATAAACCAAAACAGATTTAACCTTTGGTTTAATATTCCGCTGTTTCGTTCGTGAGGGTTTATTCATGGTTTTACCTTTGTCCTGCGGCGCTGTCCATCTCCGTCTGTTGCCGTACGTCACCGGAAGTGAGCTAAAGTATAGATCCACCCTGACTGGCTGCCTTGATAACTTTCACTCAGCCTAAATGTGTAAGAGATGGGTCTTTATTTTTAATTCACGTTTCGTATCTTGGCTTGAATAGTAAACTTTGTTGTAATTTTGTTCTGGCCATACGACTGTTCCAACATTTTTGTGTTGTTTAATTTAATTCATTTTTGATGCGATATAAATTGCAGGGTGCGACCGGATCTCAAAAAATGTCGGAGTCGGATAATATAATATCCGACCGGAACCAGAGCCAGATAATTAATGCAAATTTAATACTAGAGTGCATTCAAATATCAGTACGTACCTAACAATTCTTCCTTAAATATCCTAGGTATCCAAAGGGTTAACGTAACAAAGGCTAATGCTTAGGCTTAGTTATAGACTTATTTTTCGCTGATGTCAGCCCAATAAAGACAGTGAGCGTATACGGGTACATGCAAACATTTACATTACATGTATGAGAGAAAAGACATGTAAAAGTAAGTCAATCGGTTCCACAGTAGTTGGCGTAAATACAAATGTAGGTTTCAATTTTTTGAAATTTAAAACACATCTGGCAGGTTGAAATAAAAGAGTCGGAGCCGGATGTCGATTTTTTGCCGGTGCTGAAGCCGGATATCCGGACGCGCCCTGGTCTCCCTGGTATAAGTTGGTAGATGTAAAACAGTTTATGAGTTTGATTGAAAATATTTTAGTAACTGATGGTAGGTCCTTCACGCATTTGGGAACATTGTTTCAGATCAAAATTCAAACAACTGAGTGCGCTTCGCATCCAAGGACTTCAGATGATTAGCGGCCGCTCATCTTTAATCAGGATCTGCCCAGAAGAAACATACCAATATGCTCATGTGCTCACTCGACAAGAGTTCACAACTCTTTCAAGTCGAGTCGAGCAAATTCATCGACATCGAGCTCGAGTACTCGCGGCATCTGGTCCAGAACTTGCGACTTGGCCGGATACTGAATTTTATACCCATTTGGAAGTTCTGGGAGAAATTGAAACGCGAAAAGTTAGGTAAGACGGGCATCGGTAATGTACTTTAAGATTATTTAGCAGTGAAATATTTTTACTTTTGATTAATAGATTTAAATTTGGTTATCGTTTTCGAATGAATATACCAACCAAAGTTTTTGTAGATAAACGCTTTTTCGCATATGATTGCGTGCTCAGCGTAATGTTCCCTCTAGAAAACGACACAAAATAAATTTAAGAAGTATTAAAAAATTTTATTGCTATCCCAGAGTAGAGTTAGGCTTCGCCTGAGCCATGAGCTTAGATTTAGAATTAAAGTTAGTTGGACGCTTAGCGAAACTTAGTCGAAGATGATAAAATCATTATACTCAAGGTGCCACCGGATATTCGGATCCAGTTTATTATCCGGCAAAAATCAATATTTGTATCCGATTCCTGTATCCGGTATAAACCTACCGAATGCCGGATATTTGCGATGGTTGTACCGTGTTTCAAAAATTGTTTTCCACACACAAAATAATGTATCTTATATTCAAGAAATATTGTCTGACATTTAAGACAACCATCTCTTGATACGGACTCCAGACATATTTGTCTTTAATTTCAGGAATGTATTTGTCATATTTTTAAGAAATATGGGTCTGAAATTCATCAGACTTAAAAGTCTAAGATTTAAGACTTTGTTTCATGAACGATTAAGACAAATATTTCTGAAACATAAGAGAAATATGTCTCAAATGCAAGACAAATGTTTTTAAGGGAACCGACTCCAAAATTGGAAGTTGAAGCTCTACCAAATACCCTCTTTTTACAACATACCACACGTCTAAGACGTAAAATTAGGTCGGGGAGCCTAAGCTCAACCCGAAATATCCATGAAATTTGATTATTTATATAAACTCCTGAGAATATAAGTGGAGGAACTTTTTGCATACATAAAAATTAGAAATTTTGTATTATTTTGTAAATTGGCAACAGTTGTTTTTTTGAATATAAAACAATTGTGTTTTAATCATTTCAGAAATGAATTTCTGAGCTGTTTAAAGCTATTAATGTCTCAAATACAAGACATTCATGTCTTGAAAATTTAAGAAAGTAGGAATCTTGAAATTTCAAGACAATTTATTTTGTGTGTACAATTGAGCGTCTTCAACATCATGCTGCGATTGGATTTCTGGGCGAGTCAAGAAGTTCAAGTTTTGATACGTTGTAGTAAAAATGAAAACTTCGAGCTAAAAATAATTCTAATTAAGTAAACATATACTATTGTCCGACACAAATACTTCAACCAGTGCAGAAGTTTTTATGCTATATTATTATCGGTTTCCGGCGGTAAAAAAATTATTATCCAGTTCCGGTTGCGGTATCCGGCAAATTAATATCCGGTCACACCCTGCTTATGCTATGTCATAATCAGCAGATTGCGGGGCCCCGCCTACGACTTTGTTCGTCGATTATTATATACATCGTGTGACAGCAACGCCAATTTCAGCCTTGCACGCAATCAATCTCAATCGACCAGAGCAAAAGCGTTGAGTGTCACCGATAATGATTTGTCCCAACTGACAGACTCGGAGCTCAGTTCGTTCAAGCCACATTTGTTCCCGAAAGAACTTGACCGACTCAATCGACGGCTTGGAGCAATTTTAGAGTCGCGTCAAAAAATTATAAACGCCAGCGTTCGTGAACTTGTCGCAATGAAAACTCCACAGTTTGAACGTCGGATTCAACTGCTCAAACCACATGAAGCGAATGAGCTACGGTCAGTTCGAATAGATGTAATATTCCGCTGAATTGTTCAGGAAAATGTTATCGCGAGCTACGTTCAGAAGCTACAAACATTTCAATTGAGTTTTATTTTCCACAAATGAAATCTTTACCCATTTCTGCAATGTGATCAACATTTGTTAACAGTTGGTGTTAAGTAATTGTATGTTTTTAACCAGAAAAATAGTGAGCGTGCAAATTTAGCAATTTTAGAATTTGATGCCCATCTGATGCACAAATTTACAGATGCATAAATGCATATGTTCGTCCGTTTCAATACCGATCGGTTACTTGTAATAAGTGTTACACACATTTTAGAATATAATTTATGTCTACAGACAAACCCGTCAATCTGCAATTGATCGCCGCTCGGATATAATGTTTCGTACCGGAGACGAACTGGCCGCCTTAGATCAGACAGAACTCGACAAATTTGCCGACATTTTAAGTCAGGAAGAACTGAACGACATCCGATCGAAGCGGAACCAAGTAACTCAGATGCAAGACCGTATACGATGTGCAACGCTACTGCAGTTGATTTGCATGTCAGACACCGAATTTACATCCTGTGCTGTGACATTACCTATTCATGATCGAGAATATTACAGGTAAAGTCGACTCAAAATGAATCATTCTTTTTCAGCAAAGTTTACCAAATGTGCCAAAAACAAGCTGTTGCGTATCAATGAATGGGTTTGTAAAATTTATTTAAGTTTTTAACTTAAGTTGTATCTTAAGGAACTACTTAAGTTGCCGACTTAAGTAAATATTTGAGGAAACATCAACAAATGTCAAATGTGAGTCGTTGCCATAAGTAATAGTTTTGCTTTATATAAAAGAGGAATCATGAGTCTACAATTTCAGTTACACCAAGGTCAGTATGGCCGAACGGTTAATTGGTAATGTATCAATTTATTCAGCGACTTAAGTTTTTACTTTGGTACGCTTTTAAAAGCGACAAAATGGTTAAGTATTACTTAGCACGTACTTAAGTACTAAGTTGTACTTGGTTTCGGAAACCCAGCCAAGATTACTAGTCAACGTAGTTGAACATTACAAACAAATTAAAATCATTTTTGCTAATAACGCGTGTGTACCGTGTTTCCAATCTATATCGTAAAGCTGGAAGGCCCCACATACGTATTTTGGGCAACTTTCCAGCATTACTTGGTTTACAATAATTTCATAGAAAATACAGGTGATTGTTCTATGAAAGGTAGATTTGCAAGGAAATTTTTGTGCTTTTGCTACTTTTTGCATTGCGCAAAACTGGCAGTCTAGAAGAATATTAACTCTCATCATATCAAAGCTTTTGTTTGCTATCATGAGTTCTACAAACTATCCAGAATGATTTGACTTAAAATGCATTCAAGAAATCATGCAATATTCACACATTCGTTTTAGAACAGACTTTTATTGTGAGGATTCTTGAATACTGCTAATACTGGATCATAGCCCAAAATACGCGTATCGAAATTTACTCAAATTTAATGTGGAGAATGCGATCAAAATAATTAAAATCAAAACAACGCCATTGTAACAATAATTATTACTCATTTATCAATTTAAGTTCAAATTTTAGAGAACTCCGCGATTATGGTCAATTTGCTCGAGAAGAAATACTGTCATCAGAAGACAGATATTATGCTCAATTGACTCGCGATGAACTCAAAGAGTACGAACATGTGCTCGGGCGGACTGAATTTACATTTATGCAACAAAGACATGAGTGTTTGCTTAAAAAACAGGCGTGGTTAAGATCAAAATCTCAACTTGAGTTGGGGCTGATGGGATACAAAGAGTTTATTTTTGCATGCGATGTCCTCAAAGAAGATGAACGTATTGAAATTGGGTACGTTTACCCAGTTCAATATATTTATTACGCAACACCTTCCAAAATATCTTGCGTACACCGTGTAATAATTTTCCGTTGTCTGAAAGGTAAAACAGGTTGTGAATATTCAAATGTGTAAATATTTGCAGTTGACACTATTTAGTAACCAATTGAACTTGGCCAAGCAGTGGCAAATTTGTCATTTTACGGTTTAGAAGGATACTTTTTGTGGTCTGAAATTTTTCGGTTTTAAATCAATTTCTAAGAATTTTTGGATATTTATGATTGACGAATTGCGCCGAAATCGCTAATGTTTTTGAATTTGTGTTGTAAACTCGCCATATTTGTTTAGCCTGTTTGGCTAGAAAACACACTGTGAGCTTCACATTAGCTATTTGCACCGCATAATTTTGCGTATAGCAAAGCAACGGGTAAATAAATCTTCCTTATCACTTGTGGAATTGCCACATCGGTCAGTGCATTCTGAAATGGATAAAATTATTCCAATTTCAGTCTCACTCGTGAAGCTGTTGTAACTCGTCGGCATTGGATTTTAAACGCTCCAGAACGAGCCCTGGCTCGACTGACTGACTCAGAATTTGCTGAATTTGAGTCGATTTTAACTCCAGCCGAATTGGAGTCATTGACTCCGAAAAGGCGAGTTGTAGTTGAACGGCGTGAGAAAGTCCTGAGCACTGGGTATGCAGACTTGGCTCTCATGACAAACGAGCAACTCAACTCTGAGTTGGAATTATTTCGATCAGAAGAACGCCAAGAGTTGCTGTAAGTCTATACTCGATTATCAGAGCGTTTGCCATAGAGTCGTCAACGAAGCCACAAAAACTATAACTTTATCTGTGTTTATTGAACGATTAGATTTAAAAGTATGAAGTTAACGTTGCGTTAAAGCGAACAGCAACACATAATAATTTTGAGAACCAGTCGATGCCACAAAAATGTATAGCAGAAATAAGGCAAATGATCCATCAAACTTAAACAATATTTATTATACATTGCAGACTGTAAATACTTAAGGATGAAAAAGACGAAAGAATATCTGTTCAGTGATACCCTTTTTCAAAAAAAAAAATAATATAAATTTTAATATAAATTGTGTAAAAAATATAAAATAAAAACATTGTGTTTCAAGACATGACGACATCTTCGAGTTTGAGCACCAAGTTCTTAGAGTACAACACTGATGCTAAATGAATTTTATCTGACAGCTCCGAGCTTTAATTTGAGTCCTGAAATCAGGTGACATGAAAAATTAAAAGTATTCAGTTGGAAAATGGTTACACAAATCAAATAATATTTACTGCAGTTATTTTCAGCAAACGACGCTCGGATGCAATCGAAGAACGCCATCAAATTGAAACCATGTCAGATAAGCGTATTATGGCGTTGTCAAGTGATAGAATGCGTGAAATCGACGCGTTTCTTACCCCAGAAGAACAGTCAGAATTCCTGAGTCGGCATTCAAAGCTTCGTGCCTTAAAGTGGACCCTGCTTGGGGGTCCGATTCAAGAATTGCTCACACTTAATGATGATGATTTTTGTGACGCCCTAGGACTTTTACACGTTGACGAATTGACTCGGGTTACGTAAGTTAAACCATACTTATCTACCAACTTCCAAGCAGTCAAAATACTTTCCAGTGTTGCATCCAGGGTTGAAGTACGTATATGGGGGCTCTTGTTCTTTTATGGCAGTACATTTGATATTTAGAAATTTTAATTCATTCACCAGTTTTCCAATGTCTTATCACTTGCGTAATTGTACTTGAAAATAATTGGAGTCCTCTCATTTTGAAAACCCTTGATTAAGCTTTGTTTACACCAAAATGTGATACTATTAATATAAGCTAAAATATATTCATACAAATTCAAATTTTGTTTATTAATTTCAGCGAACTCGTTATTCTTAGCACCTATCGGTATTTAGTATATAATTGTTTTCAAACAAGCCAACTGCGGCATCTGGTGATGTAGAAATCTACAGAAATGAAAAAACTTTCAACTGTCAGATGTGCTAAATTCTTCACTTGATCATTTACTGGCTTTTAGGTCACATGGCCAAACACCAACTGGTGATAGACGCTACAAATATTTAATAATACGTTAATGCGGTCCAAATAACACAGTTACACCTTCAGGCAATCGTGTAAAACGGCTTAAAAGGCCGACACGGCCAGAAAAACGGCTCGGGATTCGTGAGTTTATCTTTGGATCCACCACTTTTACATTTTACCCGTTCAATAGTTTTTACCCAAAGTGATTCTCAATCCTAAATTCCTCGTAAAATATTTTAAGAAAACGGCGAACGGACGCTTTAACATTAAAAAAGCGTGCAATGAGCGCAACTTCTCAACAACTGGGTTGTATGTCTGCATCAGAAATTTCCCAGCTCAAAAGTGTTTTATATCCGAATGAAGCCAGTGTTGTACAACAACGTTTAGATGTTGCCATCATTCAACGCAATGCAACTTTAAATGCAACGCAATACGATTTAGCAGTCATGGATGTGGCAGACTTTGAAGAAAAGTTGACATATTTAACACAAGAAGAAGTACTAACAGTCAGGTACTGATTACATTTAATTACCAGCTGTACAAATTTTGTACGACAGCGATGATAATCGACTAAAAATATTTGTTTAACTTAACCACATACTTTTTACATCATCATCATTATTATTATTATTATTTTTATTATTATTTTTTCTTTTCTAAAGAAAAAGTTGGTTGCAAAATTATTGCGAAAACTTAAATTTTTCTTTGCGCCTTCACATGACTGTTTTATTACAAAGAATGGATTTTACGAAAAATGGTCATATTTGACCCATAAAGTTTCATCAATATCCAATGGTGCAGAAGGTTGGGTCTTTAAGTATCGGTGGAACACAACAGATTAAAGCGGTCATTACATTTACTAATTTATATCAAAGTAACAAGTAAGAGCTGACATATTTGACTTAACAAATATGAACTCAAGGCTGTTTAGGTTATCGCTAACGACACAGGAAGTATCATTTGAGGACTTGAGGACACGTCAAATATAAGGTGGTATGTTACATTTTCGTATTTACAAGTCGTAATTTTTTACGTCACATTTTACTTTTTAGAACTCAACGCCAAGAAGCTATTGAAAAACGTGATTTTCTATTGCGTTCAACCGGGTTCGAACTCCTGACCTCTGGAATAGAAAACGATTCGGGAGATAAATTGGCCGCTGAGTACGGCGATTTATTATGCGAAGAAGAACTTGATGATCTTGAAGAAAAACTAAGAGATGCAGATAATTCAACGACAACATTTAACATTCAATTGGACTTTGGTAAACCTCAAGTTGACAAATGCGGATCGGCCGATGGCGATGAATGCAACACCAGCGAACGTGTGAAAGGGAACACTTTAGAATGTAAAATGTCGAAAGAAGAATATGATGATTCAGATGAAACCAGGTAAGCATTTTTGACAAAAATTGTGCTGTTTTAATGAGAATGACGATGTCACCTGACTTAGAAGATACAATTTTCCGTCCTGAAATTAATAAATGTGGTCGATGACGACTTTGAATTTAAACATTGAAAATGCAAATGAGAAAATAAACACGGGACAAAAAATGATTTGGATGAAACCTCACGATCCTAAAATATACAATTTTGTTACTTGTACATAGCAACCATTTAAAAATAGCAACATTGTGTTTGCAAGTTATTGTCGAAAATGCATTAATTTTACTACAATTTGTTTTCAGTTAATCGTACGTCTCTGAACGCATCAGCGCCTTCGCAACACGTGAATCATTCTACTGCCCACATATTTGTTCACCGTTCGAAAATTGATTTACTTACCCGACAACCTAAATTATTAATTAAAATTGCGTTTTAGTAATTTTGTGTTATTTTAATTAATAATTTAATAAAATTTTGTAATGTTTTAATTAATTTTTAACATTTTTAATATTGCACGTGGTTAAGTAAAATTTTGTTGAATTTTAACATGTATTCATTATAAATATTATATTCTATAACCGTATATTCTCTCTACGAAGAAGCCATTAATTGTAAGAGTGTAAAAGAGTTAAAAATTGTAAATTTAACTTGTTTTGCAAGAGTAGTATTACCGGAGTTGTTTTGAAATATTGTACACGTATATATTTTAACCTGGTAGAACTCTTGTCAGTGAACACATTACTACTAAAACAGGAGGTAAGTAATTTTAATTTTAGTATTTTTAAGTTATTTTAACAATTTTTGCTTAATCAATTTAATTTTGGCTTAATTACTATGGGATTTGCATGGCACTCAGTTTGATTTTTCTACTGGTTTCTTGTATTTGTTGTCGACTGCCTGAAGCGATTGTTTTTGGGTATTTGCTATAAGTCTTTGTGTATTTTTTAAGTTCCACCGTCTGGCAGGTGTTTGTTTAAGCTAAAAGTTCTGTAACTTAAGCCTAAGCTTCAGCCTATTTTATTAATCTAGTCATTGTGTGTGTGGAAAGTTTTTGTGAAGGAAAAGTAAACAAGAATCAGTGTTTTGTTTCCAATTTCTATTTTTTAAAAATACTCAAGTAATTTGACACATTGCACATATTTCAGTGTTTTATTATTTACTCGTTAGTTTTGCCGTTGCTAACAATTATAATTCAGCGGTTTCAACAGGAAATATATTTTACACAAATACGGAACAGGAATTGAATGTTTGCAGGAAATTCCTGTGAAACCCTGCTACTTACTAACCAATCATTGTAGTTTATTTTTGTAAACTTAAGACCTTGTCTGGCTTACGATTTGTATTTTATACTGTTTTATCACAACGTAATCTCTTAAACTTTGATAGTATTGCTGCTGTTTTGTGAATGCCACAAAACAGGCGACTAATAAAAGGTTGAGCAAATATTAACTAATGGGGCATATGATTGGTATCCCATGTGCGATATCAAGTCGGCCACGTTAGTAAACTGATGAGAAGAAAAACTGCGCAAATTGGCAGGAATTGGTTATTTTTGCCTTCAAAAATTTATTTGTTTTATTAAAGCGATTAAGTACGTCAACCGCGCTGTACAATCACTGCCACATAAAATTGCAACTGATAATAAACCACATAAAAAACAAAAAGGCTTCCGAGCGATGCGTTTAAACATTAACCGCAATCGCAGGAAACCAACTTTGTTCTTTAATACCAGCCAGCCGGATCGAAATGTCCTTTCTGATATCTCCATTCACATGTTTATATACTCGCAAATACAATAATTTTTGTCAAACTTGTTCGGCATTCATGTGATACTGAATAAGCTTAAACGATCAGGATCTTCTTTGACTGGTAATATTTCATTTCTGATTGTAATTACTCATCGTTCCGAAACACAACTTTTCAAAATGTTGTGTTCATCGCTTAATATCAATCAACTGCGAACGCATGCAGTCGATTAACTGCTCAAAGTAAAAAAAATGGATTTCAAAATGTTTGTCCGCTGTGCACAAGATTTGATAACTTAAATTTCACAACTTAGGCTGACACCAAAAAAGCGATTACGACTTTTTCAATGTGAAAAATATCGAAAGTCCACTGTTTGTCCTTTACTCAGCTTTCTGCTATGAAAACCAAACTTAATCTTTCAAAACATCCTATAATCATGGCCTTACGTAGCGGATGTTTTAAAAGTACAAATTTATTATAATTTTGAAAAATGTTATGCGTTTCAACTTAGAGAAATAAAGCTGACTGATAATTTCCGACCAAACGTATAAATACCCAGATTTATAGACTGTACGTAAATTTCAGATCAAAACGCAAAAATGCACTCGAAGTGCGAATTCACATATTTGAGCTGGACGATTTATCGCTACTAAATTTATCGGGTGCCAACAGGCGGAAATATTTCGCTTATTTGACCACAGAAGAACTCCAAGAACTCGAGATGAGAATTGACCAAGCAAAACGGATTCGAGAAAAGTTGCTCAAAGCAAAACCGGTGGATCTGGGCACAATGAACGATGCTGATTTTGAAGCGTTTGCTCAACTGCTGAGTCCAGATGAATTTAAAAAGATCAGGTATATGATTTTAAAGCTGAAAACCATAAACAACCTGCTTAGAACTGATGATGAGGTTCGAAATTATTTTATCATACTTCAACAATCCTTAGCGGAAAAACTCTACGAAAAATTAATGCCAAGGCTTATTTGAGATTTCAGCCATTATAATTTTTAGGCTTAAATCTTAGTGTCAAATTCCAATAACATTTATCCGCTTCTATTAAGATGGCAAAAACTAAAAAAATTTATCACAGTTTATTTTTACTTGACGTAATAGAAAAAACTTTCACGAACAAAACACTACAATGCACATATGACAAATCATAGTGAGATGTTACTCAATGGTGTAATTAACTTTGCTTTCTTTATTGAAAAATGCACTTAGCGCCGTATTTTGGCCAGATAAAAGATGGCATCTGGATCTGATATTAGCTGGCAACCGGTATCATCATACGTGTATTATACTAACTCATGCGCTCATATTCTCTAAATTATATTGCAACTGCTATCCATTAGTTATAGGTCTTGTAACTTTTAAATTGGCGAATAGAAACCTTCAAAATGTGTGTTTGAGTTGTACTGCTTTTAAGCAGAGTTTCAAAGCCACAGTTGCCGTAATTCGCTTGTTATTAGCCTACACGCAGTTGAAAATACTGCTCTTCGTGTTATGTCTTCTGGATCCGTCTTCCCAAACGTTTGTAGTGCCTTTCACGAATTGATGATATATTTTGTAGCTTTCCAACGAGTGAATGTTGTACTGTTGCGGATGGTTTACTGCATTTCAGTGCAATGCGTCATGAAGCGTTAAAAGGTAGAAATATCCTAATGAACAGCGATGATCGACAACTTGCGGAACTCAGTGCTGAAGACCGGAAACGATATTTGACGTTTATGAAACCGGATGAAGCCACTGAAATCAGGCAAAAATTTGAGAAAATTTTCACTCAAATAAACGAAATTCGCAACTTGGCTCCGTATCAACTTGTAGATCTGTCCGCAGACGAATTCAGCAAACATTCGCAAGCGTTGCCAATAGTCGAAGTCGAAGCGATGCGGTGAGGATTTGTGGGAATCCTTTGCCAATTTTGTTTTAAAAATTTAAATTTCACGTTATATTTAAAACAGGTTTTGAAAATTTAGTCATAATAATTTTTATGCTACTTTTAGTGACAAAAGGTCAAAAGGTGCCGCCGCTCGTAAACAGCTTACGTCACTCACTGATCCGGAACTCATTCAACTCGACTCAAGCGATCTTGCTCGCTTGCTTGAATTCGTTAGTCCAAGTGAGTCACGCGAGGTGGGGCAGCGACTGGAAACACTTCGATCTCAGCGCGAAGAGTTGTTGACCTCGACTCCAGTTGAACTGGCAACAATGGACGACGCTGATTTCAAAGAGAAGATTGTTCTGGTGAACGATAAGGAAAAAGAAAAGTTAAGGTAAGAAGTTGTAAGTCAAGGAATGATAAGGTGGGTAAACATGCAACGCCGGAAATTATTCATTTCAACGTTACAATGTGTTTTATTAGCTGAATGGCTGAAATATGTTGCACAGGTATAATGCGGCATCAATTAAGTTCGATGCACGGGTGCAAGATTTCGCGTCCGACAACAAATCAATTTCAAGTTTCGCAGCTGCAAATACTTCAAATTTGCACGTTTGAAAGCCATTGCAAGTCGCTTTAGTTTTGAATCTGCATTTTGATCGGCCAATCGCAAAATATTGTGTAATGGGCTTCTGAATTAATTCAAATTTTTTGAATTTATTTAAGGAACTTGAAATAGTTCAAATATTAACTTTGTTTGATATTTCCCTGTTCTGTCCAAGGCAGGTCGGACTGGATTTGCATGTACTGAGTACTAAACAGTCATTTTAGCTTTGAAATCTATTTCAAGTGTCAAGAAATTTCGATAAAAACCTACTGTGCGTGTGAATGTTTCACGTAACTGAAGCTTGTAGCTGCAAGTTTTGTTCGATCTTGCAGCTGTAAACTAAATGATATTTATTTGCAAACATTTGCAGTTGCAAGTTATTCGTGCAAGTTACAACTGGTAGTTCTCGCTGTAAATACTTGCATGTGTGAATACGGCTTAAGCTTGGTGCGTTGGTCGCAATATGGAAGTTTAAAACATTGAAATTTTTGCTACATGCGCTTTGAAAGCAGTAACAATGATTGAGCAATTAAAATGTTTTGAAATTTTTTGATTTATATGGAACCTGGTTCATGGAGTAATTTCATTAAATATACCATGTAAACAGGTTTTAGCGTTTGATGAACTTTATTAAAATCTCTCTGAAAACTGAGAGATAATTTTAAGGGTTGCGCTATACTTTTGTTGACATCCGGCGCCATCGGTAACCCGTACGGCACCTTCCGTCACCGTGAGTTACCCGTCCGGCCCCGTCTGCCAACGTCCGTCACCATGCGGTATTGTACGTGAATTACGCACGTACAAATGACTGTAACTAAAATTTTTAGCTTAAAAATTGTCCGCAACCTATTCTCGTCTGACTATTTCGAAGAGTGGATGATTTTCACAAGAGTGTGCAAATGGGTACATTCTGTACACAAAACAATGTACCCAGCGAACGTTGTATTTGTGACCTACCCCCCCTTATTTGGGGTGGTACGTTGAACCAATATTTTGAATTTTAGCTAAACTCGTTCGGATTATATTTTAACTCCTATGTTTACTATGTAGATTAAGTGGTGAACACCCCCAAATCAGGGGGTCGAGCAAAAATGCAACGCGTGCTGGCACACTTTGTGCCATGCACTACCGCATGAGTTGCACACTCTTCTGCAAGTGGACATCATCCGCTTTTGCTATTTCCGATTGATTATTGTCAAAGCCATTTTCGAACATAAATTACAATCTAAAACTCTGAAACGCAAAGGGCGTTTTTGCTTTATGCGGTAAAATATGAAAAACACAGCAATAAACTTTAATTTATTGAAAATTTGTAGAACACAACGAACGAAAATCTTAGAAGACCGTTCATTTGTGCTTACGTCGTCAAATTTGGAATTAATTCAACTTAACGCCGACAACAAATTAGTCGAATACTTGAAATTATTAACACCAGACGAAACGAAAATCGTGCAAGCGAAGCTTGAGTCAACAGAAATGCTGCGAAATGAACTGCTTACAGCTGCTTCCAATTGCCCGTATACATTAGCAGCAATAAGCAGCGATGATTTTGAAACAAAAATGAAAAATTTTAAGTCGGATGAATGGGAAAATATCAGGTTTGGAGGTTATTTGATAATTTTGAAGTTTTTGTGGCTTTATGTTTTTGTAGTTGTGAAATGGGTTGACCAATGAGAAAGATACGTTTCAGGTAAAAAATGCTGGTCATGATTTACATATAAATGTATTGGAACTGTAGGTCAAATGAGATTACGTGGCTAAAATGAGATACACAAATTGCCTTCCTACTTACAGTAAGCGATGTTTTAATTCCAATTTAAAATTAGATCTTAGATGAAATAGCAAATAATCATGAGAGAAAAGGTTAAATGATAATAAAATTTCTTATCCGTTTTCCTTATTTCAGGGCACAACGTGATTGTGCGGTTGAAGCGTCAAAATTGCTATCTGCAACCGCTCGAGAACTGCTATCTTTAAGTGATTTGGGAAGTTTTCAACCACTTCTCGGTTATTTAAATGCAACGGATGCTAATCAGTTAAGCTCCAAGCTTTCGGAGGCCCAAGCAAAAAGAGTTTTCTTATCTGAAATGCCGTTATACGAACTGGGATCTTTCCCTGAAGAAAAGTTCTCCGTTTATGAGGAATTATTCGAGCCAGAACAATGGCAACAGTTGTGGTATGAATTTATATGAAATTTGTAGTAATTTTAACATTTCAATCTGTTACATTTAAACACTTATAATTAAGTTTGTTGAAATGAAGAAACAAATTTGTGTGGATATTAAATAATGCCAGATTCCGCCACAATGAAATACAATTCTCGATAGAAGTTTAGACGAATGTTATCATTAATGTGTCAGATAAAACACTTTAAATTTTAAAAATTATTTGCTTACTTTTTCCAAGTGTAACAAGCATCGCCCTTTTAATCTGTTTCAGCTTTTATACATTTCCTATTCACAAGCTTAAGCCTGATTTGAAACCTAAGCCTATGAGTAATCTTAAGTCTAATTCGAAGCCTGTACAGAAAATTGAAAAATTCGAAAACATTGGAGTGTGAGTCTACTAGAATTACATTTTATGTTAATCATAATTCTACGGATCTTATCAGTGTGAAGTGAAACATTTAGAGAATGCTACTGTGATGTGGTAAACTCAGTTAACTGCATGTACGACCTTTAGATTGGTTCAGTAGGCAAATGTTTTATTTTGATGTTCTCCATTCATGTGGTTCATAAAAGCAATGCCAGATTTTGAGCAATTTTTAAGTGGAATTTTATATTTTTATTCTGTAAAATGTATTTTTTCGCGTTTTTGACTATTAATTGAGGTGCAATTTTACACTCACCGGTGGACAGGACGTCCTGGTCGCCTCACTTTCATCTCTCGCTGAAGCAAATATTGGGATTTTAAAATAAATTATACTCAAATTTTATGACAATCTCATATATGTTGTATATAAGGTTTAAGATTTTAAGTGCTTTGCAGTGCTGTACTGTATGTTTACAAAGAATGCTTCAATTGTGACATTTGATTTTTCAGCTAATATAATTAGATTAGTTGAAAATTATTAATACTCCAGAGCTAAACTTTAGCAACCGCAGCCGGCTCTGAGCTTCAGCTAACGCTCTTGCTCTGAGTTTACATACTGAGTACGCGAGTCTAAGCAACGTTGAATTCAAATGCGTCGTTCAACGCGTTGTTGATATTGTCAACAGACGTGAGCGAGCATTTCAACTCAGCTCACTTCACTTGACGCGGCCCTACTGGACAAATGTTAACTGGAGATGATTTCAATTCTGTTTTGAGTAAATCAGAATGAAGGGAACGCAGTTTACATATCTCATTCACGTTTTTGACCACGGGAAAATCTAACATTATATTCCATGATTGTATAACTTTCTTGCGAACAAGCAAAGCTCATGAACAATTGTTTTAACATCTAAAGACTATTCTAAAATCTGCTAAAACTGCTGGTTTGAATCTGGAGGTATTCCAAATGCATATTTTTCGTAGCCTTTTTGTATCCGGCTTTAGTTGTAACTGTACGAGAAGATTGAAGGTTTAAATTTTCTAATAATTTTCACAGTTCAATGATATGATAGAAATTATGAGCAACTTTTTGACTTAAACGTGTGTTTTCATCTTTAAACGTTTGCGAATTACTTCATTTCGAAAGTTGGAATTTTTGTAGACCAATTCGTGTGTCTTTTTCATTGTTAATTATTTGTTACGTTTTGCCGTTATGATTGTGTCACTAACCTTTAAGTTTCTGATTATTGTCTACTCTCCATTGCTTTCATTTTGTCTTTCTCCCTTATTCCTAATCGCCTTCAAATCTTATTTATCATAAAATTTGCTAATAATCTTTCTCCGACCAGTTTAAACTGTTTCAGTTGAAATATATTTTTAATTTTCAGTTAATTTCGAAACTAAAATTGGATTTTAAGACATTTATTGTCCCACTTGTTTGTAAGAGTTTGATACGCATGCAGATAAGGAACTCGTGCCTTGTACAGATATTGTACTGGGTATATCTTCTATAATGAAAAACACAAAGCAATGTGCGTGTCGAGCGAGTTGTTTTTGTTAAATATCTACAAGCCGGTGTAGCATATAATATTAACTCCCTTAAAAATTAACTCCCCCAATCACTATTATATGTAATTTTGACTCCCCCAATTAATATATAATATTGAATTGAGAGCTATAATTATATGCAACATTGGTGTTAACAAAAAATGGTGGACTTTGGACAGCTTCGCCTATTTTAACCTTTGTTGACATGCATTTAACTTCATTTCAAATTATCTGTTGAGCGCTTAAAATCAGTTATTTGATGTTAAACCCCGCAAATCACAAGTCCAATCATACAGAATTTAATAACCTCATTCGAATCGTCTACAAATCATGAACGACCAGGCGAATCGAAAAAAATTAACTGCAGTCCGCTTCAATACTTCAGTTCAAGTAAATCAGTGGAATGCTTAAAAATCCGAATTTGTGTCTACTTGGCTGTGTGTTCCTTTATCACTTACATATGATGCGTGTATTAATAGCCGAAAACTGGGTCATACTGTAATTTGAGATGTATCATTTGCACAGAAAAACGTTAAAAATGAAATTGGTCCATTTTGTTTTGGTCCTTGTTTAGTGCCCATCCCAAGCGTTGTTTCATTCAAACGAAGCATATCCCACACACTTCTGTTTGTTACTTTGCTATAATCATAAGCCTCAGTCAATTGTACTTTATGCAGTCTTTATGTGCGGGACAAGTTTTTGTGGAAGGTAAACGCATTTGTTTTCATAAACATACGTTTGCAACTTTTTAATTGTTGTAAAATTGAATTTTAAACATTTTAGCGAAACTCGAGCCAGCTGTCAAGTGAAACGTGAACAAATTTTAATTTTGGACGGCGAGGCGTTGTTGCGACTTGAGCAAACTGATCCAACTCAATTCGAAGCATATTTTGAATATTTGACTCCCGATGAAATTGGATCAATTCAGTTGAAACTTGACGACGAAAAGGTATCAGTGATGCGGCTTATGTGTTTAGCAAAAAGTCACATACAAATTTATCTTGTCTTAGGATAATGTACTGGTAGGAGGTTTGCAGTTCTCTTACAGTTTTATATTTATGAATCAATAATCTTACCATTATATATAACATGTAACACATCCGTCAACATAAATAATTGACAACTTCACGGCATTACATTTATTGTAAGTTCTTATGAGTAACCCTATAACTCATAGAGTATACTATGAGCAAATAAAGGTACATAATATACGAGCAATACAGACACTGTCATCAGTGTTGAACAATTTTGACATATATGCGCATTGCAAAATCTGCACCGCTCTTAGCTTAGTGGTCATCGCAAACACCTCCCATCTGTGAGACGGGGGATCGAATCTTACCTTGAAATTACATCTCATATGATATTGAAAATATTCATGTGACAAAGGGTTAATGGAAAAAATCACAGTATCTTTAAACTTATTTTTAGGTAAATACATCAGGTTAGGCTTAGACTTCGGTACACGCTTTGCTAAGTTCAGACGGAGAAACTTACCTTTAAGAGACAATATTTTAGTTGTTATTTTTAGACTCAACAAGCATCGCTAGCTGATACATCTGTAACCCTGGACGATACAAGTGAAGCGATAGAACCGGTAAGAGATGGCGTTTATATAAATAATTTGGCTCAGGTTGATTACGAGAGCATAACGGCAGTGCCCACTTAGTTTAAGCCTAGGATCAAGCCTAATCCTAATTTTCATAGTTTCTAAATTTCACAGTCTTTCTGACTCTCGAAGAGCAGGCTTAATCCGGCCCAATATTTCGACACACTTGGTTTCAGAGGCGGACTAATCAATTTGTTGAATTTGAGCCCTGCGAAAACTTAAATTTACCGCAGAATATGAAATGACATTCAAAAATCACACTTTCACTAAGAAATCGAAGCGACAAGTGATTTGAAAACGAAAAAATGAAATCTGACATGGCTTCTGCGAATTGCCTTCCGCTTTGTAATTTGACAAGAAGCTTAAGGAATTTTTCGCCAAAAAGTTGGATAAATTAAAGTTCCTTTCACAAAATATCCATTAATTAAACATATCTTTCAGATGTACATTCAAGAACTAACCACAAAACACATTGTTAATGAAAATATTACTGTTTAATAACTTGCTCCAAGATGCAAATTAATTTCAGGAACTTGTTGCAACCGTATCGGAAAGCGACCATTCTCAGTTGATCTTAGGCGGTCACCCTGATGTGATCCCGTGTCACGAACAGTTTCCATCATCGTCGCATTCAATTGGTTCCACTCAACAGCCGGATGTGATTGGTTCAGCGGAAGTGACTAATGAAACTGAAGCTAACAGTGTTTCAGGGATTGAGAAAGACGGAAGTCCCACGGCAAAAACAGGGTATTCGTTTGGAAATTAGAAATTTTAATCAGGAGTAGGGAATGTTATTAAGCTTGAACCTGTGATTTTTAGATCCTATTTACGATCCCTCGGTTACTTGTCGTTTGAGCGTTAATAGGTTTTCAAACGATACGTTTATTCTGCCGATATGAAATAGAAAATTTGTATTATAATAACCTTAAGAAGAATAAAAATAATCTTTTTCAAAATTGTCATTGGGACGGCTTTAGTAGCGTTTACTGCTTGAATTTGCTTTAGCATTTGTACTAAACATTGACTCTGTAGTTTATTTAATAGCTTGGATCACCAGTCATGCAACGTCCTATTTCGTGTTACAATTAAACCGAATAATGGATGACAGTTGCAGAGAAAATCATATGCAATTATTCATCACTTAAAAGCGTTAAATTACTATAGGTTATAATCACAACAGAATAAATCAAATAGGCAATGATAATGGTTCGGTTTGTGAAACATTATTAGTGTATTTTCTTAACTTTTGATTTATGAAGTCGGATTTAAGTGTGGTTTCAACATTTTAACCAATATTTTGTAAAAACATTTGTCTTATACCGCGTCAAAGCTACAAATGAATTGCATAATCTCAATTTATGACGTGATTGGACTTGAGTCGATATTTTGAAACAGTATTTTGAAAGATTTCAATAAAGTAAAAAATATATCTCATCGCTAACTGGTGATTGGTGCTATGAAATATTCGCATTAGATTCTGCGTGAGACTGCTTATTCGCTTCATGAACGTCTCCTGTGTGAATGGTCATTGAAATATTTGTCTGTTATTTTTGGTTTCTTAATTTCTAAACTTTCCTCCATTTCTCCTCCGTTCTTTTTTCATTTTTTCAACAAAGACATTCTTTTCTTTTCTTTATTATTTCTTCATTATATCCACTGTTGTCTGAATTTATGTATTTTTTCTAAATTTCCCTTTTGTCAATTTTCTAACCTGTTTAAAACAGACAGAGTAAACTTGATCTTAGACGAATTTCTTATGAATTAATTACATCATTCTCAAGCTTAAACAATTGTGCAACATCGCTGCATTACATTTCACCAAATTTTAACATTAATATCATTTATAATCATCCGGGTTACCCATCCATACCAAGGCGTAGCCAAAAGGGGATCAGGTGACAGAACCCATTTGGTATTTTTGTATTAAAGTTATTTGACACGGTTAACCCTCCTGTGAAGATATCGTGTAAAGTAGACCCATCCTCTCCAAATTCCTGGCTGCGCCGTGATCCGCAAACCAGACTTGGATGGATGACTTTATGCCGCTTAAAATTTCCTCGCTCAGTTTTAAATTTTCACAGGCACATTTTGCATTAAGATTAAATGACATAAAATTGGTTAAATTTTCAAAAATGTAAACGCGTCCAAAATTGTATTTTTGGAATATTTTAGGAAGAAGAAACGGAAAACATCAAAAAAGCAAGGATCAAAAGACTCAAGCGAATCTGAACATTCGACTGTTGAATCTCCTGCCACCGTTCAAATCCCTGAATTTGAGGTTAAAGACATGGGCAATTAATTCAACGAATTATTGACTGACAAAAAATTAACATTAAAATATGTTACGGTTTTATGTGCAAGAAAAAAAAGTTTTCATTTTCGTAAAACTTCTTTGAAAAACTCTTAGTTTGGAACGCAAGTAATCACAGTTTTATCACATGAATGTCCATGAATTCGTTTCAAGGTTGGATTCGAACACCGGTCTGTCGTGATGGAGGCGTTTACCATCAACAGACATCTGTTAGAACTTGAAGCACAGGTCATGGGGGGGGGGGCGTTCTCACGTGTTGTGAAGATTTTTCATCGCGCATACGCAGTCATTTAATAAATGCAATTAAAACATTATCAACATATAAGTACCAAAACTGCTATATCATTTTCTGTTTACCTTTGCTCAGATATACCAACAGTGGATGATCACTCTTTATAACACCTTATAGTTTAATTTGGGTGTATTTATGTGATAGCGACCCCCTATAAACAAGGCCGGGTCACCCAAAAACGCAGCGTCCGGTGGTACATTTTGTACCATGCGAGACCCCAAGTGTTCCACAGTCTTGGTTATACTGAACCGTAATTTATTTCGTATTTTATTTACAGGAAACTCCATCGATGCGGAAAAGACACAAACGCGAAGCAGCAAAAAATAAACAAGAGCAACAAATGAAAGAAATCATTGAGAATGGATCTGCAATTTCAAGTCCGACCACAGAAGCAAAACAAGCCTCGGCACCACAGTTGTAAGTGTATCCCCCCCCACAAAAGTAAAACTATTACAAAATGCTTTCCTCCTGTACTGATGCTAATTTGATGAAAAACCAAAATCCCTAACTGTATATACTTGAGGTTGAGCCAGAGACTAATCATGTTTCGGTAGCCGTTTGGAGAATGGAAGTAAACAAGAACCAGGCAATACAGACTCAAAAATTATGTATCGGAATAATAAACGTATGTCAGATAGCTTTTTCAATATGATTTAGGTTAAGCTAAACACATGTTGTATTTTATATCAGTTTTAAAGAATTAAAAAATTTATTCAAATGCGAGTACATTTCAGTTCACTAACGACTGTAGGTGGCTGTGCCATTCTTAAACCATATTTCAAAATGAAAACTAAAACACAAACTAAATTCAAACCATAAAACCACACCTTAACGGAGGATCAGGCTTCACCCAGTCTCGCTGATACCTGGAAGGAGCAGCCAGGAGCGGAATCAGTTTTGATAATCGGTTTCTTGAATTGCATATTAGTGGTCTAAGTTGCGTTTCTTGCGGTGTTCTGAGCTGTATAGAATTTAGGACTTGAAGGAGTACTGGTGTTGTTCTGCGCAGTATTTTGAATGCTGAAGCGTTATGAAGTAACAAAGAAAATTTTGGAGAACTTTGATAATTCAGGAGTTGGGCAAAAAATTTTAGTGATAGTAACGGGATTAGTCTCACTATTCTGAAGACGGAATTGGCCATTCTAATGGGGTTAGTTTGGCAGAAAATGCGGCGAATTCCTGGAGTTTTGGTGTAAATTCTAACGGGGTTGGAGTTGCACGGCTTTCGCGAAATTTAGACAACTTTGATATATTGTGAGCCAGCGGCTGGATGTAACCAGAAATTAGGTACAGTTTTCACAATGAATTTCAGATGAGGCAACCTCAAATAGGACAATTTTAACTGTTTGTCGTAATTGTGTTATTGTTCGGTGTTATATTTGGTATTTGGTTGGTCAGTAAATGTTCAACAGGCCGTGTCACCGAATTGAAACTATTAGCGTAACATCGGCAAAGAACTGAGTACAAAGTTGTGATTTACGGCTGTTAAACTAGCAAATTATCAACTTTTCACAACAAATATTTACATGAGTTTATCGATAATAAGTTTGACTTCAATTGAAAAAGTATCTTTGATTTGCAACTGTAATTTGCTGTCGCTTTGGAAAATAGGCGTTTGTTACAAGAATATGTTATTGAAAAAGTAAACCATTTGCCCCATCTTACCGCTATTCATAAAAACACGAACCGTTTTACTTATTGCTAAAAAAGTTACATAAAATTTGTCGAAATATCTTAAATTTTGTCGTATATTTTTAAATTTAGAATTGAATATTTTCAGTCTCAGCGTTAAAAAATCGTCATCACAAAGATCAACACCAACTGGCAGACCGATTACACCAATGGACAACACTGTCCTGAAACATGTCGGGGTCCAACATCCGCGATTTCTGGAACGCCGAAAAACACTGGATGACCTGAGTGAAGCTTTGAGAAAATCTGGGCTCGAATCGAGTCATTTAATATTTGGTAATTTTTGTAAAATCTGTGATTGCAACATTTATCAACGCCTGCTCATGTGTGCTTTACTGCCGCCTCAAAATTCCCGTCCCAGACAAGAAATTGATAGCTTTTGTTTGTGGTGCGATTTTGGGATTTTGGGATTTCGGGTTTTTGTGATTTTAACAGGATTCATCGCATGCCATTTTTGGGCTTAGGCTTAGGTTTAGGATTAAACAATCCTTTGGACTAAAACTAGCTTTAGATTAGGCAAGGCTCCGTGCTTGGTTTAGGTTTAGGCAATTCTTAGCATTACAATTAGGTGTTCAGGCCTAAGATCTGGCGTAAGCTTAGATATAGGGTTTAGAGGTGCCTTAAGCTTACGTTTTGACTTAAGCTACGGCTTATGCATAATAGGCTTTGGTTTAACATAGATTAGATCTTAAATGACCCTTGGGCTAAATCTCAGGCTTAGGCTTAGGCTTCGGCAACACCAATACCTGAAACCAAGCGTAAGCATAATCTTAAAAATTGGTCTAAAGTCTTCCTGATCCTGCTCCATTGCTGCCATGAAAAATAACCGAAACGACTTAAAAACTGACACGAATCTTCCAATGTTCCACAAATACTGCAATAGGAAAAACTTTGTTTACAATTTACAGGCATTGATTATACACGAAGCAACGTACATCAGGGCGAGTTTACGTTCGATGGAAAATCACTTCATGAAATTGATCCAAAAATTCAAAATCCTTACCAACAGGTTGGTACACAGTCTTAAATTTGTAGTTTTCCCTGTTAAACTGTCTGATATGAACAGCTATGAATGGCATTTATTGCTGGCTGATAATAGGATTTATAACTTTTGAAGCAGTTTTCTATCGAGTTAACTGTTGTATTCTGATGAAATATTGAGATTAGTAACTTCTGTACTGCACTTATTTTAAAACCTACTGCATATTGGCATGCCATACTCTTGAGAATATGAATTTAGGTTTGATTTGAAATTTAAAGTTTTAAAATATCTAATTTTTAATATTTTTAGGTAATCGCGATTGTCGGAAAGACGCTATCTGCTTTTGATGCCGATGGTCTTATACCAACATTTGGATTTGGAGATGAAAAAACCGCTGATAAAGGCATATTTTCGTTAAAAAAGGATGCCTGTTATTGCCGAGGTAATAACTTTTTTCAGATGAATCTTTTATATGACGGACAACAACGAATATTAACATAGCATTCAATTAACAATCTAACGGGTGGGAGGTGTTTACCATCTTGGATTAGCTATAGAAGATGGACATAGCGCTAATACATTTGGAAAAGACAAAATAATGACGAGATACAGGCTGTGGCTTGAAGAGTATTTATTATATAATTCTTGCTTATATCAATGACGTTGAGACCAATGAAACTTCAATGCTTTTGAATTCATTTAAAATCTTTCGCCGCCGTCCATCCGAGGTCAGTATCGTTTGAGAACTCCTCACGTGTTCACCCTAATTGTTGAGGCTGTAGAAATCATTCAGGTATTTTTAACATTCAATGGTTCTTTAAGCAAAATTTGAACTGTAATTGAAATGTTTTTTAGTGAATTTTAGGTTTTGAAGAAGTTCTTCAAGTATACAATGCGACTACACCAGACGTTTGCCTATCAGGTCCAACTAATTTTGTTCCGTTGATTGAAAAATCTGTTCAAATTGTTAAGGAAATGAAAGCAGTAAGTTTACTTGAACAAATCTCTTGGATAAATGTATAAAATTATTAAAATGTGGACCTCTTTTGAAATATTAATTTTCTTAAAGCCCTATTCGCACGTGCAAGTTTTTGCTGCGAGAACTTGCAGGCGAAATTGCACGCAAAACTGGCGTTTTGTCATCAGCCAATAAGAATGTGGCTGCAATAAATTCAGTGATAATGCATGGTTATTCACACATGTGAACTAAATCTTTAGCTGCGGTTTTTAATGAATTATTTGTAGCTGCAAATTTTTTGGAACGGTATTTCTGAAGCTGCAAGTTCTCGCAGCAAAAAAGTTACGTGTGAATAGGGCTTAAATCAAAGTTTCAGTACCATATCCTGGTGATAGTCGCTGACGGTCAAGTAACAAACGAGAAAATCAACCAAAAAGCAATCGAAAGAGCTTCGCAATATCCACTGTCCATCAT
This sequence comes from Enoplolaimus lenunculus, assembly GCA_030248215.1. Taxonomy (NCBI): domain Eukaryota; kingdom Metazoa; phylum Nematoda; class Enoplea; order Enoplida; family Thoracostomopsidae; genus Enoplolaimus; species Enoplolaimus lenunculus. Next base: position 92,385 of record JASANG010000185.1, read on the forward strand.
TTTGTACGTTTTGTGTTTTTTTTATTTAAATTTGTAAAATTTATTAAAATGAGGGTTGGGTTTCTATGGAAAAGTTGAATTCACCGGGAAAACGGAAAGACGAAAGAATTGAAAATCATGTACTATTGCTTCCGCAAGCGTAAAAACGTTGGTGAATGATCCATTTTGTAGTTTCCTGGATCCCGCCACTTATTCCTCTCTAGTAAATCAGCCTTCGCGGTCGCAGGAGTATGTAAAAAATCAATTTCTCACAGTTTCCATGATGTTTTGTCGCTGTTTTGCAGTAATTTTCTGAGATTATAATAAAAGTTTTTTTCCGTATTTTCCGTTGGTTTTTTTCCGGTACCCAACCTTAATTAAAATACGATTTAATATTGCAACTGCAACGTTGCTCTGAACTGCATACAACTGATGCTCTGTGTGTATTCATACCATGTGATGTTCTATGTTTAAATATAATGCTGATAAGCTCATGATACGTAATTTAGGCATTGTGTCTATTAATTCTGTTTGTAATATTGTAAGATTTTATGACAAAAACTGCGTTTCAGGGTTGGCGTAGGCGATGGACCGTGGGAAATGATGAAAAAATTCGATGAAACATTACCGAAACGTCAATACGATAATTTTCACTTTGTTGATTTCCATAAGGTACATATTGTTATTAACATCACAATTGGAATTTAGTTTTCAAAATAGTTCACTGGAAAAGCATTGGCGTTGTGTTCGGTAAAACTATACTGCGTCATAATTTGAAAAATTATAAGATTTACCACATTTGTACCGATTTATAAATTTGTTGCAAATAAATATTTGCAATGTTTCCAAGCAGCAAAGAACTCCACAATTTACACACCGTATAAAATTGGTCCCTCACTGGAACTGCAACAAAAGTTAATGGAAAACTTTTCAGTTGCTGTGTAATATTTACAATCATACAAAACTGTTTGACAATTTATCCATTGAAGACTATTTTTGTTTCAAAATCAAAGTCTGTTGTTTTTAGGTAATGAAAGATGTCGAAAACCCAGAAGCAGTGTTTGCCCTACATGCACTGATGGAAATTCCAGATCAGTATCGTGAAATTAAACAACTTGGACTGCTTAATTTTCCACCGTAGTCTTTGTTTAAACCTTTTGAACTCGGAATTCAACTGGAGTTTAACTGCACAAAACTGTAATTGAAAATATTAAAAATCTATTTTTTCAAACGCAGTACTGAGTTGTAGAGCATAATTGAACGATATTTTACATACATTAATTCAACAACTGGAATATCTGATGTTACAACAGTTTACACAAGTTGATGTGGAGAATGCGCAATACTTTGTAGTTGATTTGTGTAATTCAAAATGTGTACAACTGTTTGATTAAATTGACCTCAAAAATATGCTAAGATTCGACAGCAATTCATTGATTTGACATTAAGCAGAGGAAATTTTGTCCATTTCGGCCATCGCTCAAGACCTTGAATAAGAAATAGTAATAGTAATAATATAATAATAATCATAACAACAACAACAATAATGACAATAATAATAATAATAATTAGTGTTTGGTGTACTTTGGAATGAAAGTTTTGATGTTATTGACCGTCGTAAACTTTTGGATGTTCGTTTCGCTTTACTCTGTGCCGGTGTCTTCTGTATGACAATGTTTTCGGTTTAACCTAATGTTAAGAAATAAAAATAATTTTTCTTTTGATTTGTGTGTTTTAATGGCAGTCCCATGTTACCGTTGGTTTGGGTTGCACACGAATTGTCCGCCCTGTACATTTTTCCGTGGACAATTAATTATCGCAGTAACTCTGAGCGGACACAATTTTAGCTAGCTACCGCGTCCATGCATAGTTTTCGTTTTCCATGAAATGTCCACATATAGTTTTTGTTTTGAGAAAATGTCCGCATACCAAAAATAAGAGCTATATTAAAAATTTTCCTTCCGCCAAAATTTGAATTTCCTACCAAAATTTGAATTTATGCCAAAATTTAAATTTTCCCGCCAAAATTTGAATTTTTCCGCCAAAAACGCAGTGGACAACCACGCATTACTGACAGGTTTCTGTTGCGTCCGAACGTCTTTTATTTAGGTGTCCGCACATAGTTCCGTAGATATCATTGTCATCCAGTACTAGCTATCCATGCTATGTCCAGTTAACGTTTAATGGACACTATTGAGCTTTTAACAAACGACTGGACATTTTGTATGCAATCCAAACCAATGGTAACGTGGGACTGACATAATGTAAGGGTTGGTAAATGCGCCCATGCGACGCAGAGGTCCGTTCTGCTGTCCGGGGACAATAACAAACAATGAGTGCAACGTAGGCAACCCAGCGATCAAAACACGCATGCTTACGTATAAATTTATTTCTACACAATAACCTGGGGCATAGTCAGGGGGATTTCATGTGTACCAGGTGTCAACTTTCCTCTTTTGATAATTTAATTGTTTTACTGGCAAAAGTAAATATTCTAAAAGAGTATATAACTGTGTCGGGTTATGTTTGTATGATGTGATTTATGATTTGTTCTCTTCTCTCCAACCCTGCGAATTGTGTCTACAGTTTCAGAATGGGTACGGAATCATTGCCGCAAAACGTCAAAATGTATCCTTAGGTGTAATGCAAACAGAGCCGCAGGCAAAATTTTGAGGCGTATGTAAACCAAACAGAGTATAAAACTAAATTTCTAAGTCCAAACTGGTTCAGCCGAGACTCAAAATTATCTGGCTACGCCCTTGTTTATTGTATATAAATTTACTAGGCTACTGCCCCCTTACTACCCCTGCGATTTCAAGGGATCCTAAGCAGGATGAGTGGCTGCCGCACCCAAACCCACCGAACTAAACGATTTTTACTCTAAAGGCGCCAGAAGCACAGTGGCCCATGTATACAACAGGGCGGCAGCGTTTTTCTGTGGGGCTGTAATAGAGTCAGTTTAAGCTTTAGACGAACTTTTTTTTGCTTCGGCTTAAGCTTAAGCTTAAGAACGTATATTTTACCCTATCGGGCAATTCGAAATTAATAAGCTGCACTTTTTTTATATATTTTTTGGGCAGAACTGACCTGTTCCGAAATATTTTTGTTTATTTCCATGCCCGTTAATCTTTTTCTGGATGTAATAAAGTTTGTGCGGATTATCTGTCTATCAGCTGTCAAGGTCAATATTCTGCTTTAGTCTGTTTTATAGACACTGCTATAGGCCTAATGGACTTCTTCCAGCGATGGACTCGAGAAGTAGCGACTCCTTTTTTACTCCGCTTTCATTCGAGTCACAACGGTATGGTCGATTAATGTTTGTAAACGTTTCAGCGATTATTGCAAAACCTTAAATTTGACCAAAATTTCAAATACTCAAACCATTCACCGAGAATCTATTTTTTCAATCGACCAGAGGTTTTAAATAAGAAAGTATAACTCGTTTTATTATAATATTCAAGAGGAATAAGTTATGGTCGATCAAAGTTGGCAAATGTTTATCTTTCAATCTATCGGTGCAACATTAGGATTTGATTCGAATTACCGAAATTATGTGTTTATTTTCAGCAACCATTGATTAAAATTTGACCTCAACTTCGGACAGCCATAATTTACTTAATTTTTAGTTACTTAATATTGTAAATGGAAATATATCTGCCGAATGCTCTTTTAAAATTGCTATCGAAGAAAAAAGTGATGAAATAAATCGAAATTATTATTAACATTTCCACCAAAAATTGCCACTCCGGAATTTTAAAATGTCCCCTTTATTGTAGTACAGAGTGTCTCCAAGCTTCTGTTACATCAGTGAGGTGCGTTAGAAGCTTAACCAATCATTCTCTGTGGTGGTTTTTAAAATCAAACGGGACATTTTAAAAGAATATTTGGAGTCATTTTATAATGCGTCCGCAATAACAAATCGTAAGGCCTGCATTGAGGTAAAAGACTAAAATATTGATTCTCATTATAGAATTTAAACACAGTTAACAATGTTTCAATAGAAGACTCGATTTTTGCAAGCTTTATCTCCCACATTCGAGGTTACAGCTTATGCGGCCCATGTATAGAACAGGTTTAGGCCGTTCGTCCTCTGGACTGTAATAATGTTAGCTTAAGCTTTAGATTGTTTTTTGCTTAGTCTCCAGGTTCATGCTTAGGTATGGGCTTATGTTTATGTTTAGGCTTAGATATAATTTTATAACAATATTCTAATGCTACTGTTACGGCCATGTTCTTTATATTGATCACTTTTTCGCTTAGGCTTAAGCAAAGACTTGTGCAAAGGCAATCTCAGGACACCCTGTTGCTACGACGACTGAGCCTTAGCCTAAATGTGGGAGGAAAGTATACATGAACTATAAATGTTCTTTCCACGGGGTCAAATCTAAGCGCATAATAGCATCGCAGGATACGAACGATTCTTTGCTGACAAAGGCAAACGCGTCACGGGAGGTTTTAGTTATCTTATCTCCGTTGTCACAAATGATCCTCGCAAAAGTAACTCGATTAAGAGCCACCACTTGTGCTTGGCTGAATGTCCCATCGGCTTCGTACCACAGCCTAAAATGTACACTCGTTTTTTCAGTGATGGATCCAAAGGATGTTCCATTAACCAAATCTATGGTCCCAATCATTAAGCAAAACCAAAATTATATTTTGAGAATTAGTGTTAATTTGCGTTTGGCTTCTTGCTCGCTTAGGTTGTAATCCTTTTTCACAATTCTATATTTTACGGCCTGTCGTCAGAAATTTCTGGATTAGAAAATTGACGATGAAGATGCTCAATATTCAACAAATATTACGCGTACGCACAATGGAAAATCTTCACAAAATATGATACTTAAGAGTTTCGGTCTGTACATACAGCTGTGTCCCAAATAATTAGGAAAGGCACAATATTTATTTCGATTTTGAACCAGACTGTGCCCCCTACTATTCGGTTCCGGACTGTTGTTTATTTTCATACTTAAGCTCCAGTTGTTTGGACAGCACACGTTTAGTAATTTTCAGCATTTTAAACGAATTATAGTTCATTACATTAGGAATATACGTTTAATACTTTAGAGTATGCTGCTGTCAAAATATACAAGTTACACTGCCAAAAATGGTGAGTCAAATTGACTCTCTTCGAAATAGATTTTTCCGGTCTACACAAACTGAGTCATGTTCGACTCCGCCAGAGTCAAATTCAACTAATTGAACGATTCATTGAGTCGAAATTGACTCTAGCGGAGTCGAATTTTAACTCAGTTTGTGTAGTCCGAAAAAGCCTATTTCGGAGAGAGTCAATTTGACTCACCATTTTTTGCAGTGTATACTTTGAGTGATAAATCAAATTGAGCACTAAACGCAATTTGGTCCATTAATACAGTTATTGACAATTATGGCCGAATTATAAATTTTGGACCTTAAGTACTCATTTGCGGACTAAAATTAAAATGACAAACTAAGTTTAAACCTAAGCCTAAAATTCATATATTTTTAGGTTTATCCGTTATTCAAGTATATGAGCGTACCGATCACCATTTCGAATATTCGAAAACTGTTTGCCCATCAAACAAGCACCTGTTGGCCCAATGGTGCTTCCTGGTAATGGCTCTTCCATTGTTTGACCCACAAATATATCAATATCATCTAAAATTGTACGAAAACACTAAAACATTACTGTCGGACTAAAAAAATAAAAAACATTTACCTGTTCTCTAACAGTACTGATTACTTTCTTCCTAACATAAATGTTTCCGTCTTCAGAAAATAATTGCTAAATTTAAGCTTATGGTTAGGTCTAACAATTATCTCAGATTAGTCGCAGCAACTGTATAATGATGCTTATAAGTTTGTTCAAAAGTTCAAAACAAATGCCGAAAGCGCAGAGAACGCAAAGTTTAATCAGAATAGCACGGAAAGACAAAAGCGTAAAATTTTCTGAAATCATACGTCGTATCACAGTTTTGCAAGAAATGCGAGGTGCATCGGTTTACTTGCCCTAAATATTGGTGGACTGGTGGTAGCCACAGCAGTGTTGAAAACCCTACTCGACTGAGTCTTTAGATCAAAATGTTGTTACCTGGGTTCGCATACAACGATTTCAAATCATCGATTGCGCCGGGACTTGTGATCTCGCCTGCTAAATCTTCAAAAGACGTTGCACGAGACAGTCCACAAAACTCTCGCCAACTGTTGTATCCTGGAAGTCCATGATCACGACAACGTTGGATGTCCAGCGATGCCAAATCCGAAAACCCGAATAACTCTTCTGTGATTTGATTTTGAAGTGTAGTTGGAACACGGGCTGGAGTTAAAATCATCCCGTTCACAACAGCATCAATACCTCCTTGGAATAGAATTTTATCCGCATGATGAATGACTTCAGGAAAACTCAAAAAAACTTCTCGCGAGCTGTCATTGTCGTGTCTAAAAAGGTTTGCAATTTGGCCGTGACCAAAGCGAAATGCAGATGTTGCGAATACGTTCGAAATACTTGAATCTACGTAAGGATCATATCCAGAGTAGCTCCCAATATGTTGATTGTATCCATCAGCCCCGAGCACCCGCGGCAGATACTCGTTGTAAGTAATGACGGCAATTTCTGCACCGACGATTTTGCGAACATTTTGAAAAAGTCTAAACAAATAAAAATGGTCAGCGGGCGGCCCTCAGCGTAACATGGGCCCATTTTGTTATATTTGTTTCGTTATTTGATCATTATCATTATTTTAATTATTATTATCATTATATTTTGTATTTTACACGATCACAAACCAAAAGTCAGCTGTTGTACATTTTCCTCCACAGTTGAAGTTAAGGCGTAGGCCTTGGATCAGTCTTAGATTCAACAATGTACTCATGCCACAAAATGTGTCATATGTGGTTGCTGGTAAATAACAAACCGTTAATTTGGCCTGAATGTAAATTTTTATTTAACCCTTTCTCACATGAATATTTTCTATTTCGCCTGAGACCTACTTTTATGCTAGGATTCGAAGTCCAGTGACTGGAGTGGGAGGCGTATACCATCACCGCTCAGCTATAGGAGCTGTGGTGATTTAGTACTATGTATACGTGTTGCAATTGTTAAACACGGTGCGATATATTATTTAACGTATATACACTGCGCTAAGTTGCCTATAGGCAACTCAATGTGAGAAGGGGTTAAATCTTACGTCTCAACGTCCCAGTGAGGATTAATTGCCGAAAGTTCATCGACAAGACGATTATGTTCTCGCATGAACAAATGATGAAACGCCACCAGACCCAGAAATATGTCGATTCTGGTATCACCAGCTCTGAATTGGACCTGAAAATACCTTTGGTCACATTTCTAATATTTTAATTTCGGTTCGTTTTGTTAAAATCCTGTGAAACGCAGCTGATCCATTGTAATTTAATTGTTGATATCGTCGTATTCATGGTTGTTGCACATTTTTACATCAAAAAATACTTTTTGTTGCCAGAAAATCATCAAGTCGCCACGGTCGTCATTCGATCTTTTTAATAAATTACTTTAATTTTTTGTAAATTCTCTGGGACCGCGAGCAATATTTTTCTAGAGGTGTCAACCTGGACGTAGCAGCGAACCGAAAACTTACAAAGATCTAATCTATTGTAGACGGCCAATAGTGAAAACAGAGGAAAATTTTTCTGTAAAAAAGAGCGTGAAAAGCGAGGAAACGGGCAGCACAAAAAACCCGTAGTTTTGGTTTGTTTTCTAATGCATCAGCGACACATTCGGTTTTTTCTAAAGGCCTCCCCTGATACCTTGGACTCCCTGTTTCCGCATACCTGTGGTATCGTAACAATTTGATTTGAAAAATTAAAAAAAAAAAACGTACCGGACACTGATGTTCGGAAATGCAACCAGATTTATTGAATGGCAGTAAATTTTGCAATTCGCCAAAGCTTTCTGTCATCATTTTAGCACTTCCAGGTTCACGAATTTGTTCTAAATCAAATTCAGAATTTGCATAAATCATCCCTCCGTCAATATACGATGAGTGCTCGTTGTATTGTTCGCGTACAACTCCATTTGAACTCGTACCACAAACAGGACTTGACCTCGCCGTTCGAATACAGCAAGAAGTGGCCTAAAACCAAACACACAACTTTTGTGTATCCTTAATCATCAGTTGGTGACAAATGAATCTGCGAAATAAAGTCTCGAATATTCCAACTCTTTACAAAAATGACTGTCGAATAAGAATCTTAATTATCTTTCGTTTCTTATTCAACTAAAAAATATTTCATTGATATGACAGGATTAGAGTCATTTGCAAATATTTGTTATTGTTCGAGTTGTTACGGAGTTTGTATTGAACCCTTTCGCGTTATAATCTGAATATAATAATCTCATATATTAATCAACGTTCGTCATGAAACGAAAACACCTGTGGAACTTGCAATATTCATAAAATTTCGTTTGCGTCAATAATTATTGTTGAAATATTAAAGATGGAAGAAGCTTTTTTGTTTAAAATCGGATATGGGTTTGGAAATCTCATGTATATAAAACTAAAAATATGTTAAAACGTAATTTGCAAGCACTGTTTGTGGCAGAAATCACATCGAAATGTACCAACCAACAGAATAAAAATTGTCAAAATCTTACCATTTTTTACCATCTTAGTGTACGCGTAGTCACGCAATCATAACAGTCTCGTGTACTTACCGTACAAGTGAAGTTTTCCCTAAAGGGATCGTTCATACTGACACTGATATCCATACAAGGCATTCCATCTCCCATTCCGCAAGTAGAACACGTTTTGTTAGGCAACATTTTGGTTCGGGACAAATCATGGCTTAAAAACTGGCCCCATTCCATAATATTTTGATTCAACTCTGGATCTGGATTGTCTTCTTCTGAACGCAAAAGTATTCGAGTCGCTTCACGTGCAGAAGGCAGTTGGTTGGTTTGGTTACCTAAAATGCGTCCTGGTAAACATTTAAAGACCAGCGTTTACTTTTAGAAACAATAAAAACGTACCAAGAAAAGTTAAATGCTATTAATTCTATATTTCGTTTTCAAATATTAACTGATTGTATCACATTTGAAATTTTTAGCTAAAATTCCACAAAAGAAGTTTACGTTACCTGCCATATGCGCAGGTGACTCAAAACACTGGTAAATAACGCTACATATTATGGGTCATCCACGTTGTATCTGTGCTAGAGAGTGTGTTTCATGAGTATAAATTCCCTGTATCTCCTCTAGAATTGATATCAGGACAGTAGCCACACTCCTTCTACAAAGCAAATAATTCGAAACAAAATAAATACATACACATATTACCAACACATGTTTTATTAACATATCTCTGATCTCCTTTCTGAAGGGCTTTGTGATAAGAACCAACACTGCATTGTGAGTGTTGTGACAAATCAAAACGCCTTTTTAGAAAGTTTTGTAGGGCATTTCTGATATCGCGCTAGCAAATTGCGTATTAAGGGTACTTTTTTAAATCTGTGTAAACTTTATAACGTGGATGATCCACTAATGTTTTCTTCAATTCAAATACAAAAGATGTTCTTCGTGAAAGTATAATATATGTTTTTGAGACGGCCTGGAGGCCGTCTCTATTAAAAGCAGTTGATGTTTCGGGGTGTAAATTTAACCAAATTTGCAAAAAGAAAAGGCGATAATTCTAGCTTACTTAATGAAATTTTGGTTTTCTAGGGTAAATGAAAGTTGCTAAAATTCTGCTTTCAACAAGATGGAAAAGAACTGAAATTTTTCGAGGGTTAATTCCTTAGTGACCCCCTTAAAAATGCCGTATTTGTCCCCCTGATTTTGCAAAACCTATTTTTGATCTCGTCGTGTTTACCGTCAAGGTGATTTGCATATTTTTATGTACATGCACAATGCACATTTGTACTTTTATATGGAAAACAAGTCCACAGCACACTACACCTTTTAGAATATGATTTATTTGTGTACAATTTTGTCCTGGTGGGATGGCGGAGCCGAATGGACAAGACGGTTGACTTAGGTGCTAGGGGCTATTAGTTACGCATCTTCCGTGGATTAATTCTTTCTGGCTGCGACCAGATATTAGTTTTCGGTAAAAATAGCTATCACGGTGTATTGTTTTTTTCTGGTCATTGGTACAAACTGTAGGACTGTTTTCAAATATAAGACTGCAAAAACGGTCATTCCTTGCCATTTGGCGTATTTTGGCCACTATCCATTTCGGTATTTTACTCAATGACTGTTTGTCAACAGTTTGTTTCTTATCTTTGATTGTTATTCTTTTGGATATTTTATTTTTAAATTAATAACTTTAAAAGCCATATGCAAAAACTTAACAAGTATGACGCACGAAAAATGATTTGCATTTTAAACATCAATTCAAATTCTAAATAGAAAGTATGAATCAGTCAAAGTTTTAGCCGAAAGTATAATTACAGAACTTTAGTGACTCTAATCCTACACTGCAAAAAATGGTGAGTCAGATTGACTCTTTCCGAAATAGGATTTTTCTGACTACACAAACTGAGTCAAAATTTGACTCCGCCAGAGTCAAATTGAGTCGAATTTGACTCGGGTGGAGTCGAATTTTGACTCAGTTTCCGTAGTCAGGAAAAGCCTATTTCGGAGAGAGTCAATTTGACTCACCATTTTTTGCAGTGTACTCATGTGAGTTAGTTACATGTTACTAAAATTTGTAGCTTGCAAAATTTCAGGCTAAACTGCCTCCATAAAATTTTAGTAGATTGTTGCTGAAAGGCTTACGCGATAAATGTAACGCTTGAAGCTGTTTGGAACAACTTAGGCTCTAAACGAACTTTTGAAATAACGGGCAGTTAAACGTTACTACAAGACGAGAAACAGATTTCTGATTAGCTATAGAAGCTGCATTCTTGGCAGCGGACAGACTAATGACAATTGTTTAACAAATTTGACGACAACCCACTGGTAACACTCCGTATACGTATATTTACATCGTGGAAATTTCTGGCAGATCTTGTGAGACTCGATGAGCCACATTAATTGTCTATTGTTGCTATAAACTCAATAGACTACGGGAAGAAAATAGTATTTTCGGAAAATTAATCTTATATTTGTTTTATTTACCCCGTCTTCATTGCCGCTTTTAGAGGCTGCTTGTTAACAGTTGTCTGCGAACCAGTGTAGTGAACAAATAGCCTGCAAGGTGTTATTTATCCGTCTGTAACATTGCCTTTTTCTCGTCTCGTTCCTTATATAAATTTCTAGAGTGGGTCAATTTTCCTTATTACCTTACTTTTATACGCCTTTGAAGACATTGTCAAAACAAATAATAAAAATTAACGGAACATACCAGTAGGTACACCAATATTATCATCATATATCGCTGGAAGCCATCGTATTAACGGTGTGAATGCAGATCCCCAAGCAACGTTTTCGACGTTATTACAAGTGCCATCCAATGTACGATATTTCTTGAGAAATTTATTTGACTTTAGACAATCTGCCTTATGTGTTGTAGTTTGAACTGGCGAACAAAAATCTTTCTTTGTAGTATTGTCAAGTATTTCCGCGTTCATTCGCACTAAAATTTTAAACAACCTACAAAACTAATCCGTATTTTTAAATTTCTTAACAAAAATGTCAAAAAGCGATTATTCGATTGCCACCGATAAATATTGAAAAAATTGAACAACAGTGAGTAAAATAGGGTTTGAGCCATATGCTTTAATGGTGATACCGGTATGTTAACCAAAAAACTTGCAAAATCTTTTTTATGGTGTAGTATATAAGACAGAATATGTAATGTTAAACGTCCCAGGTCCGGCGAAAGTAACGCAAATAAATTCAGTTCATAAAGGAATAAAAAGTTAAATTACTTTCAATTAACGAAGCATTGACTACAGCCACAATTTATTGATCAACAGCCTTGAATTTGAACAAGGAAATGGTTCAATGAAAGTTGAATCATGAAACTTTCAACAAAAATGTGCAACTGAGTGCATTGTGTTTACACAAGAATGTATCCACTGCCCAGTTGCATACGTTTAGTTAATATGTATTTGTGCATTATACACCACTGTTTCGACTCACAATTCAATTTGCTCGATGGCATTGGTTTATCCGGTATTGGAGTTTCAGCAACGTATTCACAAATTGTACTGCACGTTTTTTTCTCGGCATCAGAGTTTTTCGGCTAAAACGTTACAAAAATACTCGGTGGTTTGCGGACAGGAATTAATACAAGCAAACATTTCAAATAACGCATATGTCGGTGGTTTAAACATAAATAACGCATATGTCGGTGGTTTAAACATAAATAACGCATATGTCGGTGGTTTAAACATAAATAACGCATATGTCGGTGGTTTAAACATAAATAACGCATATGTCGGTGGTTTAAACATAAATAACGCATATGTCGGTGGTTTAAACATAAATAACGCATATGTCGGTGGTTTAAACATAAATAACGCTTATGTCGGTGGTTTAAACATAAATAACGCATATGTCGGTGGTTTAAACATAAATAACGCATATGTCGGTGGTTTAAACATAAATGACGCTAACATGGGGGCCGATTCTGTTACCAAAAGAGGGGAATCAATTTCGTTTAGTTTTGAAATTTAGTGACAAAAGCTATGAGAAACACTTTTTACGCATATGAAAACACAAAAAGACAACTATTGATTTGAGACCGATATACAGTAATTAAAACCAATATCCAATCCCTGCGCAATTGCTGCACAGCCGGGATTTTAAATTGTCTGGCCCTCGGATCTAAACAACATTTGTGGAGCACAAAAAATGACTGCAAGAAATTTATGATCCCCGAAACTTTAGAAAAGAGTCAAAAAAGGCAAAGCACAATTACAAGTTGTAAAATAACCCACACAGATACAAAAGTGTTCATGTTTGCTACGCTTCCTCGCAAAGATATTTTGGCGTATTTGTCCCCCCTTAAAAATCAAATACAGGATATTTCTCTGATGTCAAACGCCGTTCGATATGTCACATACGATGCTGTACTGTGATAAACGACACCGGTTGAAATTAAAATGATTAAACCACGTTTGGATTCTCGCTCGCTTTGCTTTGGAGCCCTCATTTATTGCGCATCACCGTTTTGGACATTTCTGGATCCACCACGAATTCTCACGCCTTGTTTTATCATTTTGTACTGTCTGCTGACGGATGACGGTGAATGAAGAGCATAGCACAACTCTTAGTCTCTATCCTGTGTGTGAAGTGTTTAATACCGATCATATGTTTTTTACCTGAAACGAACATTGTCCCAGCGATTGCATAGAATCAACCAAAGAATCACCAATTTGTGATGCAATACATTTACCCACCGCCCCTTTCTTTCTGTGAGCTCTCCGTATTTTATTCCTGCAATAATAAATAAAACGTGTCTCTCCAGCATCGATACTAAAAACAGAACCAGAATCTCCTCGCACTTCGCGTTGCTATTTTAGCAGAAAACAGGTAAGTAATTTTAACCTTGGCATTTCTTTTATAATTATGTCGCAGTCTTTTTGTATATGACTTTTACTGGTTATTTAACGTTGAAATATAAATTTTAAAACCTAATTTAATGTCAGGTTTTCGAAACCGACAAACGACAATTTAAACGTGAAGGATTGCTAAAGTAAGAGTTGCATGCATAACCCCTCTTTGGGCATTGCATTGCCGTGTGTAACAAATATCGAGCGATCAGAAATACTTAATGCTACTAAACTTGCTATCTGCATAACAAAACCTTTTAACAATGCCGAGTATGACACACGTTGGTGGAGAACGAGTGTAAACAATCAGTGTAAAAACTTGCTTTGAAAATTTAATTTGCGTCTAAATTTGCATTTAATAAAAATTCAATTTTTTATTAGTTCCAGCTGTGACATTTGCACCTGAAATATATTTTCTCTCAAAAACATCGATAATTTACCATTGGACAAAACGATTAAACCTAAATTTAATGCTGTTAAATTTCGTTTCGGTAAAATTGTTTGATTTGGCGTTCTGCCAAACATTGATTTGTTATGATTCATGATCATATCGCGGAAACTTATTATCGTTTAACCCAGCGATGCAAGTGGAACCAAACGATACGTAAATTGCCAAAATTTACATGATTATTTT